>JAHWGI010000632.1:0-159787 GCA_029379305.1 Frankliniella fusca
CACCACTGAACGATACCCTGAATCCGCCTGCAGCCGCGAGGCGCGAGAGTCGGGAGCAGGGCGCTTTTGTTGTTATGCTCTCCCCCGAGAGAGTGCGAGCAGTCCGCGCCTCGCATCCTTCCTCTCCCTCCCTCTCCTTTCTAATCTCTCTCTCTCTCTCTCTCTAGCTCCCTCTCTCTAAAAGCCTCTCCCCCTCGCTCGCACTATCTTGGCCACACGTCCCAGCAGAGCGAGAGAGTATAAGGTAAGAGGTAAGACCCTGGTAATCTCCCCGCCATAAAGGACTACTCGCTGAGCAAGGGTATACCAGGGGTACTGCACGAGATAACAGCTACGAGTGTAGCCGGGGCCGGGCCGGCCGGGCCCCGGACCAGGCGATTTACATTTTACACAGCGCGGGTCGGGTCGGGTCGCGCCGCCCAGCATCCGAGGTGCTTGTACACTTTTGTCTCGGTCAACAAGACGTGGTGCTGCTATCACGATAGCGGCGGGGCCGAAATAAGCCAGGACTGGTCCAGGACCGAGGCCGGTCGCAGCAGATGCAGCGCTACGAGGGGGATGAGACGCAACTGTGTACATGCTACTTAAAAGCAGGGGGAGTACGAGTACAAGCGCCTGCCTGATCGGCCCTTGTCTCACAGAGTGTGCGGCTGCTCGCCAACAGCTGTGATACATCGCGCAGACCCGCGTGTGTTTGGTGTTAGTGAATCAACTGAGAGGGAAACAACTCTGAAATTTTCGTACACCTCGTAATAAAGAAAATAAAAATCAGAAAAATTCAGAAAATTTTAGAAAATTTCAGGAATAATCAGAAAACTCCACAAAAATTTAAGTAAAATTCAAGCAAGAATTCACAACAACAAAAATCAGTAAACTTGAACTCCAAAACTCAGAGGTTTTCCCCCTCGGAACTAACGCCACTGTAGTAGCCGGTGGTCTATCCCCGCATCCCACCACCAAATCTTGATCCCAGACCAAAAAAAAAAACATTCTGAGCATGCGCCGCCCGGCGTGCGCAGCGCCTTGTCTTCCGAATAAAAAGTAATGGTTGTGGTCCGTTTTGGCTGGCGACCGGGTGGGGCGGGGCGGACACGGCAGCCAGGGCAGGCCAGACGGTCGGAGAGCTCAGCTCCACCGCAACAACTGGACTCCACCAGCCAGGCCAGGCCCTGCAGGCCAGGCCGTTCACGATCATTGTCCTCTGCGCCTGGATCGGGCCATTCCCCCCGCCACGCCGCGCCACGCCGCGCCACGCCCCCCGCTCTGTACTGACGACAGTACCTACCGACTCGCTCCGCGCCGCGCGCGCGGCCGGGCCGGGCCGGGCCGGACCGGGCCATGTCCCGTGGAATCGCGGTTTTCCGCTGCGAAATGACGTTTAGAGGTGATGCTCGTCGCAACCGCCTCGCGTCCCGCCCCGCCCCACACCGCACCGTCCTGTCTCCCGCTCTCGGTCCCCAGCAGCCAGAGATCAGCTCAAACTCGCCCTGTGTGAGCGTGTGTGTGTGTGTGTGTGCGTGTGTGTGTGTGTGTGACCCGGCCCAGCCCCCTTCACAGCCCAGCCTGAAGAGCGAGCCACCACCACCACCACCACCACCTCTCTGGCAAAAGCTTCCGGCTACATCCTTTCTGCTTTACACGATGATCCCGCTGCTCTGCTCCGCCCCGCCGCCTCCCTTCTAGATCCCTGTCCCTTATTTCACGATCCTGCTCTGATCCTCCTACTCTTCCTCCTCCTCCTCCTTCACGTCCAAATCCCCCCCGGGCTGACCGGCGCGGACGCTCTCGCCGTAATGATCTCGGCCCCGCCCCGCCCCGCCGCGCCCCCGCCCCGCCACTGCAGCACAGGCGCGCCGGCGTGCATCGAAATAAAACGAAATCGTGGAAGAAAAAAAAATGAAAAAAAGGAGAAGGAAATAAAAGCGCAGGAGGCTCCGCTCCGCTCCCGGGCGGGTCCGGCGGGCGTGGGGCGTGGCGGCCAGGAGGCCGGCAGACAGGGCTCCGCTCCGGGCCCAAAGGCTCTGATAGCCCGGCCCGACCCGACCGTGTGCACTCTGTCTATATGTTTGTATGGCCGAGCAATCTCGAGTACTGCGAACAATGCGAGTCGAGTCGCCTCGCTTCGACTCTGCGTCTGCCGTCTCGCTCGCACTCCTGCCAATACACGCGGGCACAATGCCGCGGTTGGGCGCGGCGGTGGACATCGCATGGCATACTGTCGTTACAAACACATCAAAGTGTACCAAGTGCAACACCACCGCGCTGTGTAGCAGACGGATATAAATACATTCTCCCGAAAACAAATCCCCCTCAAATACCATAAAATTCTGTCCCAATTTTCGTTTTTACAACTCGCGGTGGTATATTTCTGAAGTCAATATAACGTAGGGCAGAAGAAAGTGAGCGACTTTGCCGGACGTGGCAGCCCGCCAACCCTAAGGTCGGGAGACGCCCCCGCGGTCTTTGACTGCGCGGGCCTACCCCTGCCCCTGCGCCCGCACACACAAACGATCATTCCCGAAAATTTATCCTTCCCCATAACCATCAGCTGTTCTAGACATTTCCATTTTTTTTCCTTCTTTTTTTCTCAAAGAAACTGTTATACGGTCGCGGACCCTATTTAATAGGGTAACAAACAGGGAAAATTTTAGCACTCGGTCGGCGCCCTCAGCAGCTTCAGAATGCGGAGTAGAGCGAGGGAGAAACAACTCTGAGTTTTCATGAACAAAGTTTGTAATTTTTTGTGAATTTTTACTGAACTTTTGAGAAACTTTCGCTGGAATTTTCCCTAAATTTTCTTTAATTTTTCTGAATTTATAAATTTTTTTCTGAATGACGAGGAGTACACGCATTTCTGAGTTGTTTCCCCCTCGGAGCGGAGGCTGCGCTGCTGCTGCGCTGCTGCTGCCTGGGGCGGCCCGGTCGCACGGCCTTACGGACAGAGTGCCGCTGCCTTTGAGGAGTGCCGTGTGCCGCTCTGGGGAGCGCGTTGTACCGTGTTTGTTTTCTTTGACGGCATTGCCGCGCGCGAGTGCGCGGGGGGCGGGGCGGGGCGGGGCTGGGCCTGGGCGGGTGCGCGGGGGAGGACAGGGACAGGGACAGGGACAGGGACAGGGACAGGGACAGGAGGACAGAACAGGACGGACCGGAATGTATGCAAACTCGCTCGCGCGCCGCGCCGCGTCGGTTCGGTTTGCCTCGATGAAGCCGCGCGCCGCGCCGCGCCGGTTCGATCCTCCTCTCGCCCGCCCCGAATAAACCCCGATATAATCCGATTCAGCAGATGTCCTCGTTAAAGTCGCCGAGCGCGCGACTCGGCCGGATATATTTAATAGACGTCTCGTTAACTGCAATCCGATAAAACTTTGTCCCGCCCGCGCGGTGCCCGCTACGAAGGGGATCTGCTCTCCGAGTTTGGACCGCGCCTGTCCAGGCTTCAGCCGACTGTTCTGCAAAGGAGGGGGGGGGGAGGGGGTTCTCGCCTGGTCTGGCTCCGGCCGTCGATAAGGCCCGTCCATCTCTCACCTCGGCTCATCAGCGTCCCACCTCATCATGGACCAAATTTCCTTTTAATTTCCTGTCCCCGCTCAGAGTCCGACGGCTCGCTGATCCGGCCGGCCCGACCAGACAGCAACAGGACAGCGCCCTCCTCAGAGAAGGGGGTCGATGAGCGTTGAGCGAGGCACAGAAAGAGAAGAGGTGTATACGACAGCACAGGACAGGCAAATCAAAAATATTAGATGCAGTGAACTGGGGGGAAAAAATCGACGAGAAAAGTGCGCAAATTGAGTGCTTCCTGGTGGACGGCGTGTCGCAGATCTTGTTCACGATCGCCCCCGTAGGGACAGGGCGGGTGCATGGCATGGGGGGTGAGGCGGGGCGGGGCGCGGGGGAGTGCCGCCCGGGGCGGGGCGGGGCACAGCACGCGCTGCCGAGGCAGACGACGTGCAAAACACGCTGTAGGCCCCCGGCAGTGTTCGAACCCGAGCGCTGCACGCTACGGAGCAGCATGCAACGACCCGACCCGACCCGACAGCGCAGAGCAGCGCCCAGGCTGGAGGCGTCATCCGCCCCGATCCATCCCGTCCCGCCTGGGGATCCTGGGGATCCGCCCAATCGCGATCGGATCCAGCAGTCCGTCGACCCCGGAGAATACCGATGTACTTACAGTTTTTTATGTACTCGACGTACTAATTATTTTTTATATATTTTTTAAGCCATACGGTCCATTGTATGTACGATTCACTTCAACAGCTAAAATGCATCACTCCGGGCATTACCGGGAAACAGACAGGCGCCCGTAATGCCCGACAGTCTGCTCAGAGGCGACGCGGAAGGCGTCGAAGCTGCAACTCAAGGCAAATTGCGTTATGCGAGCAAATTGCATTATTTTGCCGCCCGTCGGTTTGACTGACCGACCGACCGTCCTCGTGGACTCCTTATTGTGGACACGGCCGGCGCAAATCGCATCGCGGCGGGGAGGAGTCGGTATAGCTGAGGGGGAAGGGGGGCGAGGAGCGAGAGGGGGACCTGAAAGGGGCTCGCCGTCCGGAAACAGGCAAGGGCAGCGGCAGCAGAGGGCACAAGAAGACGAAGAAGAACATGAAGGAGGAGTCAGTTACAACGGTACAGTGCTGCAGGCGGTCGGCGCGGCGCCACGGCGCCAGCACGGCCAGAAGGCTGATTCCGAAGATCGCTCATGTACCTCCGTCCTTGTTGCACCTATGGCGATGTCCTGTGTTTGGGGAATGCAGGGACCCGTGAGTGCGACAAGGACGGAGGCGAGAGAGCGATCTTCGGAATCAGCCTGCAGGGCGCCGCACACTACGGGTGCCAATTGCTCCATTTAGCAGGGCGGCCGGCCGGAGGCGACCGACCCTCTGTTCTCACCCTGCTTCTCCTCACCTCCTCCCACTCCTCCTCCTCCTCCTCTCTTCTTCACTAGACTTTTTTTCTCTCGCCAGTTTCAATCCGGCAGTCGTAAACCCCTGCTGCAATGCTTCCTCTTTCCACCTCAGTGACGTGACAAACGATAATCTATCACCCGCAGCACCCGCACAATACATCAGGCTGGCGTGCAGTGAACGCGAGGCGACTGCAGCGCGGCGGCAGCACGGCCAACCAAGAGAACGAAATGCATTGCGATTTTTCATGGTCACCCCGCTCATTGCCATCTCTCTCAAATGCACCACAATTACATCCAGAATTATTTCTATAGTTTCTTTCACAAGTTTCTTTGGAAATGTCGCACCGTCGAATTCAAACTACGTATACATTTTAATTGTTGCACTCAGCAGAACGCAAAAATTAAGTAAAACGAAGCCATTCAGAGAGTTCGCGAGACGAGAGGACAGTAAAGGACGCATTATTTTCCACCGGAGTGCAGCGCAGTGTGCCGGGCCCGGCCGGGCCCATGCAGCCGCGAGGGTCCTTGCTCTAATGACGGGTGTTCGTTCCCAAGCACAGGTGCGTGCAGCCCGGCCCAGCCGCCCCGCCCCGCCCCGCCGGTGCAGCGACCGGACAATCACTATTTTTTACCTTCCTCTTTCTCTCTCTCTCTCTCCATTTCCTTTTTGTCAGTAAGTTTTCACTTTTTCTTCGAAGCTGAGTGGAGACTAGATTGAAGAGGAGTAGGTAGCTGACAAGTATAAGAGGAAGAGAAAGGAAGAAGTGTTTTAGGTATTATTTTGATGATGCGAGTGCGACTTGAGGTTTTTTATTTTATCTTATTGCGAGCAGACGGCAACGACAAGTTCGATAAGGTATCTGCCTGAAAGTGAGTCACAGACATTTCCCCCACCTCCCCCAACACCTCTGTGCCTGCCGGCAAGCCCCCGGCTGCCCAGTCCGCTCCCACGGAACCCCCACAACATCTCTCTAATTCAATCAACAAATCAAATACTGGCGTAGGGGAAGGGGCCGTTCTAAAGCCACATCACTTGCAGGGTACGGAAACCTTTCCACAATTTACTGTGCACAAGTTGTGAAGGGAATCATTTTAATCTAAAGTTCTCAAACCAAAATATACATAACTATCTGAAAATTGCGGACAGGATAGGAAGTAATTTGTGTCACCGGTGGGCGCGGTGGCGGGCGAGGCATAGAGACGGACGACTTTTCAAACAGTGCCTTTTCTCTTCCTCTCCTCGCTTCCCCCGGCGAAGGACGAAAATAACGAAACCTGACAGTCTGTTGTGTCGTCTATTTGTGCGCTGGGGCGGGGCGGGGCGGGGTGGGGCGGGGTGGGGCGCACGCGGAGCCCGCAGTGGGGCCCAGTGGGGCACGCACGCACCGTAACAAAATGATGATGACAGAGGAACAATCGGGTCGCAGCGCAGCACGGCGCGCGCCCAGACCCACCCGATAGGACCAGGGTGGTCGAGTAGGAAGAGACTCGCGCGTGCCACCCGAGGGGTCCTTCAAAAATTCAAGCGTACTCCGACTTTTCTATATTTTTTTTTCGTGATTTGTCTTATTTTTTATTTTTTTTTAAATTTTTTTTTACTGATTTTTTTCTGATTTAAATTGACTTTTTAAAACTGATTGTTTTCTGATTTTTTAAATTATTCTGTTTCAGCAGGGTGTACGCACTGATTTATTTATTGTTGAGTGAAGGACCCCACCACCACAGGCGCCGAGCACAGAGGCTGAGGGGCTGCGGTGTCATACCTCACCACCGGTGGTCGCAGTGGTGGGGTTTGTTTGGCTTGGTCGAGGTGCGCGCCGCCCCGCCCCGCCCCGCCCCGCCCCGCCCCGCCCCGCCCCGCCCCGCCCGCCCCGCCTCACCGACCTGAGCAGGCCGGGTCCTAAAAAAGGGGCGCAAGGATAATGGCGCGTCTACGTGGACAATGGAGCCGCGAGGCTGACGGACCGTCATCACCAGAACGCCCCGCCCCGCCCCGCCCCGCCCCGCCCCGCCCCGCCCCGGTGGTGCAGTGTGACTGCAGCGGGCAGGCCGGGGCGGGCCGGGGCGGGCCGGACGGGGGGGCCCGTATCCGGCTTTGCCTATGTCCTAATTCGGTCGCGCCGCGCCCGTCACTGTCCACCAGGCCGCCCCGCCCCGCCCCGCCCCGCCCCGCGCCACTTCACCCCACACCGCCGCAGTGCGTGAGAATCGCTTCGGCTCGGCGGGGCGGGGCGGGGCGGGGCCCGCGGCGGCGGTCCGGCTCTCGGCAAACATAAAACCGCTTGCGAAACAAGTCTTTCTGGCAGGGTGGCTTCGCGGTCGACTAGGTGCTGACTGCAAAGCCCTGCCACCACGCCCTGCCCTGCACTCCCTTACTAGGCGGTTCACGCCCTACATCTATCCATCCAGCCGTTTCAAAACTGCCATATGCATGCATGCATGCATGCGTCCATCTACCCGTCTATCTATCTATCTATCCATCTATCGGATGGGTCGCCACATTGGGCGCGGCGCACAGCTAGGCCGCCGCCGGGGCCTCGACGATCATCGCGTCCTACCGTCTCGGTGGCTCTGCGCAGCGCCCCCCCCTCCCACGCATGCCGTTCAAATTACCCCGCGCAACGAAGGTCACCCCTCCCCCCCCCCGGCCTCCCTGGCGACACCATCCTTACCCAACCTTTCTTCAGGCTGGGCATGGCCGGGCGGCCGGGCACGGACAGGACACACCCGTGACAGAGCAGGACGCGGGCCGAAGCGACGCTGGAAAAAAACATTTCCTCGACACGGACGTCGTCGCGGCACGACTCGACGGGCGTCTCAGGGTCGGGCAGGCGTCGGTCGCGACGATGGGGAACTGACCACCAGAAAGCCAAATTAACGCCGTTTTTTGTAGGTCTGCCTCCGACAACATTAGACGCAACAAAGGTCGCAGAAGAGTATATACGACGCGGTTCTCTTTCAACAGTGTACACCGAGGGGGAATTCACTCTGAATTTTGCTGTACAAATTTTGTGAATTTATGTAAATTATTTAGATTTTTTTTTAAATCTTGATGAATTTTTGAGAATTTCTCAAAATTAGTGAGGTTTTGGCTGAGTTTTTCCTAGAATTCTGTGAGTTAAAGTAAATTTTTCTGAATTACGTGGTGTAAAAAAAATTTCAGAGTTGTTTGCCCCTTGCTGCACACTCTAGAGGCACGTAAAATTCACAATGCCCTAAAGTGTCTGTGCTCCCACTGACTTGGTTTGCTCTCGCGGCCGCCGCGCGCCGATGCGGCCCGCTCGACCGTGTCGATACATCGATTCGTGTGATACATGGCGCACTGCGGTGTCGCGCGGCACCAATTTATGGCGGCGATAATGAGACTACGCGCCACGCGGTGTCCGATGGCGGTGCGCATAATGGTCTCGACAAGAAGAGAGAGAGATAGAGGATGGACATAAACTTTTTGGCGCGAGTTTTATTATTCGCGCGCTGGGTGCAGGTGAAGGGCACTGAGCATTAAAGGGACCGTCTTCAAATCGACATTACTGCGCCGACTGAGTTCATTAAGGCCGCGGCCAGACGCTCCAGAGTGCGGCCCGCAGCTGCTGCAGCCGACTTCTTTATTTTTCACTTACGCACACTGCTAGCTGCCGTGGTAAATTGTGCGTCCGCCCTCAAACACTGACCTGAAACAAGATAAAAACACACCATGTCATATCTGTTATACTTTCTTTTACAAAAGCAGGGAAACATTTCAAAACATTTCATTTCAGGCGCAGGCCAGCTCTCTCGCTCGCACTCAGCTGCCCTCTCGGTTCAAGGCAGGTCAGTGTCCAGACCGGACCGGCTGCGCCGTACGGCCGCGCCGCCCCCCCAAAAAGTGCACGACTGCCGCACACCATTTGAATTTTATTTCCGCGAGTATCGGCCGTGTCGTGTCTCCTGCAGCGGAGTGGGTTGGGTTTGTTACCCGGAAAAGAACTGCCAACTGATTCCATGAGATTAGTACCATATGCTGTTTATATATTATAAATACAAATCCAGGTGTGAATTACTGATTCAATCATCATGGTGGGAGGAGGACCGGGGGGGGGGGGGGGGAAGCACACAGACATCCGGCACACCCAAAACCACGCCGCAGGCCACCTTGTTTAGGCCGGCCGGACCAAACCACCGCCAAAACTGGGAGCAGTGAGGCGAGGGGGCGGTGGTATCGAATCTCGAAGGTGGGCGACTAGCATGAGTCATCACAACACACACGTGTGGTGTGGTACACTACCGCTTTGTGTTTCCTTTGAGTGTGTTTTGGTCTGTGGTCAACGGGCAATCAGCATGTGTATGCTAACTCCTCTTTTTCGCATGAATAAATTTCTATCCCGTACTTTATTGGCAGCCCATCCTTTATATATGTTTTTTTAGAGGGTGGAGGAGTCCTAGTGTTTCAGTCATCAGGCAACACTATACCTCGCGAAGCCACGCCCAAGCTGAAAGATCGGGGCCGAGGGTACAGCCAGTTCTGCGCGAGAAGCTTAGGATATTTTTTCCTCGAACGAATGTGAGAAAGGCAGTGTGAATTCATGAGTCCCATATAGTGAATTCAAAACTTATTATTATTACGTAGGAAGGAGAATATTAATTCAAATTCGAGAAAGTTTTTTTTTCTTTTCAAAATGTAATGCTTTTTTTCTTACATGTGCGAAATACAACGTTTTAATTGAGTTATTTGTCTCAGGGCAAACTCGGGGAATCGCTTGCTGCCGGCCCCCGATGTTAAGTCCTTGCCGAGCCTTCCCAGGCCGGGCCTTGCCCGAGGCCTAGCTCCGCATTGTCCCGCCATATAGAGCCATACTAGGCCAAAGCCGCCCGTGCACCTGCTCGCACCGACAAGTAGGGGGTTCAAGTACCGTCTGGGTGAAATGTTTTTCAATTTCTTCCTCGCGCCTGTACGTAACTGCAGTCGTTTGTCACTTTTTTTTTCTTGACCCGAAGAAGCAGCTCTCACTCGGACGTTTACGGACCATCATGCAGAAGCCAACTCCATGGGCGGCGCATGACCTCACGCTAGTCTAATGACTCGTTAAGCGCGGTCGTTAAGACAGTCTATCAGCTGTTCAGAGGCGGTCGATCTCTGTGGAAGCGTCAGTCATCGCCTGCCAATCCCGCTGCCCGCTGCCGCTGCCGGCCCGGCTGGTTATGAGAGCGCATTAAGTCACCTGAGCGGACGCGAGGTGGCCTTTGGGTCACGTAAAGAAAAAAAGAAAAAAAGGGAAAGTTCTTTCTGCTGATAAATGCTACCTGCTTCTTCGCCGAGGCACGCGGGATCGATAAAGTTAATTAACATCTGCAAATAATGCAAAAAAAATAATAATAATAAAATAAACACCTATATCACATTTGCCGATCTCATCAACGTCACGCGCAATTCCCCCATCTCCTGACCGTCACCAGCGTTTTATTCCAAACGATCACGGTCAGAATCAGTGAGATAAAAACGGAGATCGTTCCGAATATATTATGCGTTCCTAATTCCCCTCGCCTCGTCCTAAAAGCACAATCGGGAGTCTGGCATTGGAATCACGACGGAGGCGCGCACAACAAGGCGGGCGCACTCGGACTGCTGCGTCGCAAGGCCGAGTCACTTGCATCATCGTAAAAGAAACAAAATTCAGCCGCACATTAGACGGTGCGTTACAATGTGAGTGTGTGTGAACGTGACCCCTAAACACTTGGCATCATATATACATCGTAGGGAAAGTTTCGCACCGTGGGGAAGAAAGGGAGAGAGGAGAGAGGGGGGGGGGAGGCTCTTTTGAGTCCGGCGCACACATGAGTGAGTGGCCCGTGACAATGAGGCAGGTGCCAGTCAACTGATCGAAAGTGAGTTGGTAAAAAAATAAATAATGAGATGGAGAGATGAGAGAGAGAGAAAGAGATGAGAGAGAGAGAGAGAGAGAGAGAGAGAGAGAGAGAGATGAGAGAGAGAGAGAAAGAGATGAGAGAGAGAGAGAGAGAGAGAGAGAGAGAGAGAGAGAGAGAGAGAGAGAGAGAGAGAGAGAGAGAGAGAGAGAGAGAGAGAAAGGTGAGCTGCCGGCCTAGTAATCGCGAGGGCCTGATGAGCACGCAGCGCCTGCAGCAAAAGAAACACATTTTACTTTTTCGAGCCAGCACCGGCGAGACCATGTTCCAGAACAAAGTCCTGGTCCTGGCCTGGCAGCGAAGTCAGCGCCTGTGGGGTAGGCAACCCGGCCGCACGCGTGCGCTGGGCATGCTCCGGCTGCCTGCTCCCCAGGCGCTCAGGGCGGCGGAGAGAGAGAGCTCCGTGAAGTAGCTCCGCCCGAGGTGTCCATCACTATCAATTCTAGTGTACACCAAATTTTCTGATTTTTCTTGTTTTTCATTATTGTCTTTGATTTTTTCCGATTTTTTTCCCCAGATTTTTTTCTTACTTTTCACTGATTGATTTTGGGGTGTACACTGATTAATTTTAGTGAGGAACCGCTCGACTCGGCCCGCACCGGCACTGCACTGAGTGCAGCTGGTGCAGCTACGCCACCGGGTACTCGCTCGACCTCACCTACACCCTCCCCTTCTTCCCATCCTTAGCTTGGCACGGACCCTTGCCAGCGGCCAGCCCGGCAGACGAGGCGGTGCGGCCCGGCGGGCTCCCCGTCAGGGCGATATACAGACTAAATTTAGCACCCGTGCGATACACCTGCGGTTCGGACCTCGGCAATGCGATGCGCGACACTTCTTGTATGAAACAGAGGTAAGACCGAAAAAAATTTAAATTTTTTCCGAAACGACACGGATAAGATGAGAAAGCGGGGGGAAAACAACTCTGAATTTTGGTATACAAATTTTGTGAATTTTTATTGAATTTTTCCTTGAAATTTACCTACAGTTTTGTGAATTTTTCTGAATTTCTCTGAATTTTCATGATTTTTTTCTGAATTACGGGGTGTGCAAAAATTTCAGAGTTGTTCCCCCCTCGGGAGAAAGAGATGGTCGTAATGACATGACTCCTGAGTTCATAAAATGATGAGAAAAATTCAAGAGCCACGCACCATCTGCGGAACCAGCGCGACGACGACACGTACTGCGAGCCGCGCGTCCGTGGGCGGGGCCGAGGGCCGAGGGCCGAGGGGATATAAGCGAACTTCACCATCGTGTCGATCGTTCCCTCGCTTCATGACCCCGGCGGCGCCCGCATCCGCATCCCGCACTGGTGCCGAGAAGCAGCAGGGCCGATCGAGCTCTTCGTCAAAAGAGAGAAAGAAGACGCCAGATCCGCCGACAGGCAAGCTCGGGCAAGCTTCTTCCACTCCGACAAAAATGCCCTCCGGGGCGCGCGCGGCTGGCAGTCTGCTGAAGCGAGCGGCTCCGAGCCTCGCGGTGTCATCACCTCCCGCAGGATAATTCGTGAGATTAATGTGTACCGTCGCGCGTGTGTGTGTGTGTGTGTAAGTGAGTAAGTGTGTGTGTGTGTGTGTGTGTGTGAGTAAGTGAGTGTATGTGCAAAGGCGAGCTACCTCTCGGCCTGGCAAAGGTTTGCACTCGGAGGGCTCGCGGCAGACAGTTATTGCGGAGGGAGTTTTCCTCCGCGCAGCAACAGCTAACTTGTAATTTCATATTTTTCTCACTTTATTCTCGACAGCTTTTCAACTTCCAAGAGTATATTTCTCGGAGAGGCCCAGCCCAGCCCGTCCCGGCGGGCAGCGAGCCACGGCGGAGAGCGGGAGGCGTGGACGCCGTGTGGCGCGGCGGAGCGGCGGGCCAGAAGCAGAAGAAAAAGGGTAGCAGAATGCTCCTCTCCGGCCACGGTGTGATGCCAGGCATACCGCTCGCACACCGCACCAAAAATACCACTCGGAGAAATGTTTATATGCAAATGTCCATGCGACTGATTCCCCCCGGGGAATTCGACTGTGTGCATGTACAATAATTTCTTTGTTTTAATTTTCCTCTCCCATCGGCGGGAAGGTTTGCTTCCATGGGATGGGAGAGTTGTGAAGCGGCCCTCATCCCATCGCATGCCGTGCGCCATGCACCACGGCGGCCCCAAGAAGCGGCCCCGGCCCGCGGCCCTCGACCAGCAGTGTGTGGCATCGAAAGTCGAGTCGCCTCAGTGGGTGTGGGAACACGACCGCCCTGCCCTCCTTGTGCAACCTGCCGGGCCGGGCCGGGCCACGCAATCAGAGTGCAGCTCCGCGCACAGGGAGAGGAGAAGAGAAGAGAGAGAGAGAGAGAGAGAGAGAAGAGGGCCTATACGAGGCGAGTGCGCAGCGTGCGGGCTTTCTCGATTTGGAGGTAAGAGCCGCAGCGGCTACCGTTTCATTACGAGGAAGCGGAGGAAGGAGAGGAGATGGGAGAAATTGGTCAAAATAAAAAAAAAGGAGAGGCGCGCGCGCGATGCGATGGGAATAGAGGGTCAAAGTGGAGGGAGAGAAAGACAGAGAGAGATACAGAGAAGGTGGAGGGGCGCGGAAGACGTTGTGGACAGATGTGGACAAAGAGCCCCTCAGTCCAAAGCCCTTACACTGATCTCGAGTGCGCCTGCCCCCCCCCCTCTCTCTCTCTCTCTCTCTCTCTCTCTCTCTCTCTCTCTCTCTCTCTCTCTCTCTCTCTCTCTCTCTCTCTCTCTCTCCTGGACGCCCCTGGCGCGATAATAATTTGCCGTGGGAACCCCGCCCGGCCACCGCGCCGCACTCACTGCCCGTCTTGCGCGCCAAAAAACGACGAGCCAGTTATCGTAATCGGAATCATAATGGCCATCGAGCCACACCATGACGAGCCGCCGCCGGGGCCAGCGCGTCTCCAGAGCTGGATACTGCTTATTGAATAGACGAAAACAACAACAACATCAAAGACGCCAATCGACAACAATAAAAAGCTCCATTGTCTTTTCTGCGCGAGACAGAAAAGCTGCTGCTGCAGAGAGCTGCGTCCCCAACGCCCGCGCAGCCTCTGCCACGCCTCCCTATCTCATATTAGCTCAGACAAAGTTCACGCGGAACAAACAACTTGTGAATCCTTTTTGCTTTTACACAAAACTCCTTTCCGCGCCGAATGCGCGCGCGCTTAAGCCTGGCGGCTTGCTGAAGACAATGGCTCCAACTCGACCGATACGGCGGGACGATCGAGAGACGGCGGCGGGGTGGGGTGGGGTGTGGGGGGAACGCCCGATCCACGTGGTGCGGTACGGGGCGTGGCGGGGCGTGGCGTGGCGGGGCGGGGCGGGGCGGGGAGTCCGCCGGGGCCCCACCGCGCCTGCCTCACCTGCTGGGCCCGGGCTGGCGATGGCGGCGGGCGCGGCCGCGCGGCCCGTATACGGCCGCTGGGTGGGCGACACACCTGTACTGTACGTTCATTACTCGGAGGAGAAAGGCACGGGCAAACAGGAGTCGTCGACGACACCGCAGAACACTCATAAAGTAGGCATGAAACCTAAGTCACTTCAACGACAAAATCCTCCCCCCCCCCCTTTTCCCCCTTTCTTTTCTTTTTTTGCGGCGGGGAAAAGGGGGGGGGGGATGTAAAAGTGTGTTTCGCAGACCCAAACACGCAAAACAAAGCGACGCGGTTTGTAGAGAGATGAGCAAGCTAATGCCCCTGAGGTCAACTACCTGTCTACCCGCGTCCGGCGCCCTAAGACTTTTCTCTCTGTCTCTCTCTCTCTAATGGCTCGTAACCACAGGACGTGCTGTCCCTACCTGCTCTGCCTGTGCTTTCCCCACGGATACACAGCAGGACCGTTGCAGGCCGCAAAAATAAATTGAAGTCCGTGGTGCTGTACCAGGGCAGAAGGTGTGTGAGTACGAGAGAGGCAGAGGCCCGGGCCCCATTCAGGCGCGCGCTGACCGCCCGGTCCCGGCCTGGCCCTGCCCTGCCCGGCCCCAGCCGCTGACCGCCCATTCAATGCGTACTCAGCTGACCCGCACGCTATCCACGAGCGGGGCCCCGTATAAGACAGGCGCTCTGCTCGAGGGGTCACCGACTATCAAACAAAGGAGAGGGAAAAAGAAAAACAAAAGCGTGACAATTTGGCGTGTACGAGTAGGTATGAGTTGATGCGAGCTGGTACGAGAAGTTTTGTTTGTTTGATGTGAGTTATACAGAAGGAAACTCCCTCGGGAACGTCGGGTCCCCTGCGTCGCCGCGTCGGCCACTGCTCTACTCTCTGTTTGTCTGTCTGTCTGACTGTCCATCTGCATGGTCTGACCGCATTTGTTTACAAACAGTCTGGCCCCGTCCTTCCGTTTTCGCAGGGCTCATTTGTAAAGTCTGATGCGCCGTTGCCTCGTCCTCAGTCCATGATAATGTGAACACCATGAAAGTGCCTGTTTTGCAAAGTGCACTTTGGGCGGGAAATCTACTTGCCGCATAGACGTGTGGATTCCCAAGGATCACCAAGAAGGGAGCGTTGCCACCCCGAGGACGGTAAAATTCACTCTGACTTTTTAGTTAGTGTGGTCTAAGCTAGAATACACTTTGCCGAGCGCTCATGAAACTGGACTTGCCTACAATCTAGAGATGTCTGATTCTGGAGCAGTGACATTTAAAATGCATAGAGCACATGGCTGGTGCTGACAAGTCCTCTCGACGCTCGCCGCCACCACGGCGGATGGGACCTTTCGCCAAGTTCCCGCGGCCCGCCTGCGGTTCTATTAGTGGGTTCTTTCGGAGATGAGGAGATAGTGCCAATCGAAAACTCGTTGACAGGGCGCGGGGGTGCGGGACAGGGCAGTGCAGGGCAGGGGGCGGTGACACGCCGCGTCGCCATCGCCCCGCCCCGCCCTCTGGGCTGGGCAGCGGGCCCGCCCGGCCCCCGCCCGGCCAGCTGTGGGCGCCCACCAGGGCGGGCGGGCCAGCACGGCCAGGCAAAGGCCCTCCCTCTCCTGTCGTCTCGCCGATCAGATAGATTGAATGAACTCCTATCAGATGAGCGAGTGAGAGAGACGTCCCCTACACATGTGCGATCGGATCGGAACATGTGTCGAGGCGTTGGCCCCGGCGCGTGCCACACAGCCAGGCACAAGCCCTCCTGCTGCAGCCCTGCCATACAGCCCTGCTACTACAGTCCTACTAGAGTCTTGCTACAGTCCTACTACAGTCTTGCTACAGCCCTGCTGCAGTCATGCTGCAGCCGCACGCCCTGCTGCTCGAGGGGGAGGGGGGGGGGTGATCAGTAATACAAAATGCGTGTACAATGATTCTTTTTTCTTTTTCCTTAGATTTTTTAATTTATTTTTATTATTTCTTCATTTTGTGTTTCGATTTTTCTTCTGATTTAAGGAAAATTTAACTTTGTGATAATTTTGATCTCCCCTCCCCCCTCCCACAATTTCTGACTTTTCTCAATTTTCATTTCAGTTTTTCGTTCATTGTTCTCGATTTTTCGGATTTTTTTTTCTGAAATTTTTCTTTTTAATTTTATTTTGATTTTTTAAATGATTTCTTTCTTAATTTTATCTTGATTTTATTTTGATTTTTTAAATTATTATTTTTTGGCTTGTACAATATGATTTTCCGAAGTGAGCCCCCCCTCTGCGCACAGCATCCTCTCATCTCCCCTCCTTGTCGCTCTCACGCGCTGCGTCCCTTCGGCCCCGCGGCTCCCGACGTCCTTTCTCCCTATCCCGGACCCGGCGGGGCGGCGGCGGCATTGGGAGGTCCCTTTCAATAGCTGACACATTTCACCGCGAAATCGTGACCAATTCAAACAGAGCCACCATTTTCGCGGCGTGTAAGCGTATTATCAGGCCGGCTGGGGAGAGACGGGCCCATGGCATTGTTCTCGGCACACGGGGCGCGGCTGCGCGGCTCGGCTCGGGGCCGGCATGTGACAGCCATGAGCGCGCCCGACTAACCTTCTGTCCTGCGCGGCCCGGCCAGGTGTCTCCTAGTGCCATTGTACCCCCGGGGGTGGGTACATACCATCCCTGCCGACTTATTCCGAAGAGCGCTTTCCTCGCCCTGTCTTTCTCGCACTCATGGGCCTCGCGGCTTCGACGTATAGGTTCGAGGGAGACGGAGCGAGGAAGAGCGCTCTTCAGAATAAGTCGGCTGATGTTGCTCTAACCAGGTCTGTAACCCCACTCCCCTCGAGGTGGAAAAGGGGAGGGGGAGTACAACAAAACTAGGACCAGTGTCACGTGGGTGCACCAGCCCGGGGGGTACAATGGAACGGTTACATCGGCCAGGCGCGCACACTTATACTGCTGCACGGAGTACTAACTGCGTGGGCCCGATGCCGTTGCTGTTCGCGTGCCGACCCGGGGGAGAGGCCGAGACAGGGCAGGACAGGCGAGGCGAGGGTAGGCCTGGTCGACAGGCCGGGCCTCTCCGGGTAGAGCGTCGCCGAAGGCAGATTGATTGGACTGGCAGCGGACGAGCCGTCGGACTCTCGGCGGGACTTCCCTGTCTGCGAAATTACTCTCCCGAAAGCATGCAAGCACCCCAGCAGCGCGCCGGTTACGAGGGGTCCGCCGCGCCGCTGCACGAGGCCCCGCCACCGCACAGCGAAGCACTTTTACAGCGAAACACTAACACCTCTCCCTCTCGTCTAGGGAATCAATCAAACGTTTCCGGTGCTGCATCTTCGCGTGTTCGTCCCGTTTTACGACCACACACACACACACACACACACACACACACATTCACACACACACACACACACACCACACCACACACACACACACACACCTGGTCTTCCTGCAGCTGCAGTCAATCACTTGGGGAAATTATTGTGAGACTGCGAGTGGGAAAACGGCTGGGATAGAGGCATCTCCGCTGGTGGGAGCGAGAGGGACTGACTTGAGCGCGCGGCGGCCAGCGCGGCGAGCGCGGCCCACGGCTGCACTCTCTACCCGCGCGGGCGGCCGGGCGCAGCGTGCACCCCCGAGGAGGAGTGCGCCCGCGGGTTCGATTCCCTGCGGCGTCTTCCTCTCGCGCCCTCCTCACCCACCGGCGCCACGCCTCGCCAGGAGCCCACGCAGCCAGCCAGCCAGCCGGCTTGTGCAGGGCCAGGCCAGGCCAGGAGGGCCCACAGAGGCGCGGCCTCTACCAAAGTAAGGCAGCAATCATCTGCAATTATTCGAAAATCAGCCGCCTCGCTGCATCTGATCGGGGTGCAAAAGTCGCGCGAGTCTCGCGTCGCGTGCGTTCAGTATTCGAAGGCCGCGCGGCGCGGCCCCGGCGCACATCTTTGGCCGCGCGAGTGAAATGCCCGAGGCGGAAACAACTCTGAATTTAGGTGTAAACATTTTGTGAATTCTCATGAATTTTTAAAAGGTTTTTGTGAATTTTAATAAAATTTAAGAATTTTCACTTGAATTTTACCTTTTTTAGGAGAATTTTCCTTAATTTTCCCGAATTTTCCCTGAACTTTTCTGAATATGTATAAATTTTTATGAACTTCTCTGATTGTTCTTATCTGAATTGCGAGGTGTACAAAAAATTCATAGTTGTTTCCCCCTTGGAAATGCCCCCGTATGCCCGCTGGCGCCGCCATCGCCAACGATCGCCATGTTTGCTTTCGGAGAAATCCATCGCTCGCAAAGATTCTTACCTCAGCACGCCGGTTCGAAGAAGAATAAAATGTAATGAAACTCGATGCGTTCATTTCCTCATTTCTTTGCTGCATGCTCTATGAACCGCAATTAGCCGCTGCATCGTGACTCGGCTTTTGCCGAACCGTTCGTTCGTTCGTTCGTCTGTCGGTCCGTTCGCTCAGGTCTTTTCCTTTCTCCCGTGCCGATTGCTTTCATTACGGACGGGACGAGGAGAAATGAGGAGGGGGGGGGGAGGAGAGGGGGCGCGCACCGTACCGCGGAAACACCTCTCTGCGCAAAAGGAACCGTGACCACAATAACGCGCGCGAAACTTGGAGAGGACTTGCGGGGGGGCAGAAAAGGAAGTGCCCCGAGATGAAAAGAGGTACCGCTGCTCTCAATCTCCATCGAAATAACGCTGCGAAAAAAATGACTTTTTTAGTTTATTTTTTTTAATTTTGCTCTCCTGCGAAAAAAAAATGAAAATACGAATTATACCTGCGCTTATTATACATGTACTTATCATGATAATGATTATAACAGGGCGGCAGAGGGCCCGCCGCTGTGTATCACACTGTCGGCGGAGGCGGAACTCGGGCTGATCCGGTAATTAGCATTTAAACTGGGAGTGTACATCATCACCGGGCACCGCACCGCACCACGTGAGCCGCGACCTTTGCAGTAAATAACAGAGATGGGGAGGGCGGGGCTGGGCTGGGCTCTGCGGAGGGTGCCGGGCGGGGGCGACGGGGGAGGGGAGGGGGTCCTTGACCCGGCCCAGCGCGCCCTATCGCCCCCGCGACACTGACCGTGAGGGGGTGGAAAAAAACTAGAGAGAAAGAAAAGTAATGGAAAGGGGTTCGCAAAACTAGGCCGAGGTCTGAGGAACCCGCCCCACCCTTGCCGAGGGGGCGATTCCGCACTCAGTGGTTTAGTCTCTCTGTCCTCTTCGCACTCAAGGGACACGGTCGTACGGGGCAAAAGGAGAGGACAACAACGCTGTCCGCGGAATCACCCAGCTGGTGGTGTCGGTTCGGCCTAGCAAGAGGTCGAATATACAACCCCCCCCCCACCCCCCCACCCCTCCCGCCGCCTGCCCGATGCCCGCGCGTGACAGGATTGCGGACGTCGCGGGGCGAGGGGTCGCGGGGCGAGGGGACACGAGGCGAGAAGAGTCGCGGGCCGAGGGGTCCCGGGGCTGTGGCTTGCGGCTACGAAACGGAAGGTGAAATACGAGTGACGCAGGGATGTCGTAGTAAACACGCTGCTGATGCATCCCTGTTTACACGCCCTACTCCCGCCCCCTATGCCCCCCCCCCCCCCACCGCTTCCCCGCACCCTTTGGCACCGTTCGCCGGCCCCACCACCACCACCTCGGATCCCCGATACAAAACGAACGAACCCCCTTCTTTGCCCCCTCGATATGTGAATGGGCTTTACGTCCCCGCCGATGGGACGTGGAATGGGGACAAATGGCCGCCCATCCGCGCCCCCCTCAGCCAAAACACGGTAAATAAACCAGACGCGGACCAGGCAAGAATATTCTTTGGTGGCAGCTATAAAAATCTTTCAAAAAAGAATACTTTTAAAATGGTAAAGAATCACGATTTGTGAGTTAAATTTATATTACTTGAGGTGAAACCTTACACAGCTGTGGAATCCCTCGGGTCATTTGCTGACCCAGGATGTCTGGAAGTTATAACAAAAACCAAAACAAAGCAGGCAAAGAGTTGCAGTAGTAAAGCTGACACTCAGCTCAGCACGGCCCGTGCAGCCGGTGCGGAAGTCAGCGCGGCGCTGACAGTCGCGTCAAGCCCAGCGCAGTCAGCCCTGCCTGGCCGCGCCCCAGATCTGCCCTGCCCAGCCCAGCCCCGCCCGCGGCGCCACAGCCAGCGCCACGCGCCCCCCCACGAACACGCGGGGGCTGCTGGTGTAGTTTGCGGCCCGGCAGCAGTGCAGGGGGTTTAGGCTGAAATGGAACAACGATAACAAGAAACCTTATTGAAGGGCGCGCACGCGCGCGCGAACTTCGACGAGGAACGAAAAGAAATATCGCCGGTCGGGTCGCCCGAGAGGAGCTAGGTACCAGTAGCCTGCTCCCCCCCGCACACATATGGAGCCCAACACAAACTTTTCGATGAGTTTGCAGCAGCAGCGGCAGGTTGCAGAGATACATGCTGGGAGTGATGCGGGCGCGCGCGGGGCGGAGGGGGAGGGGGGGAGGAAGCCGCGGCATCGCGCCGCCGAGACTTTTCAATATAAATCTCTCACAAAGAAACGGACGACGCGGCGTGACGCGCTGACGTGAGGCGATCGAGAGATGGAAAGAGACGAGCGGCAGCGATAAGCGCCGCCTCGCCCCGCCCCGCCGCGCCCCGCCCCGCCCCGCCCCGCGGTATAGAGGACGGTGCGTAGGAGGCGGCAGCAGCGCGGCGGGCGCAGCGCAGGGGGAGCGGAGAAAGGTGAAAGAGAAGAGAGTTGCGTGTTTGCATGCTGTTATCGAGTCCCGGAAGACGCGCGGCGCAGGGCGGCGCAGGGCGGCGCAGGGCCCAGCCTCGTGATGTGTTGCTGCTGCATTTGAACATTTGATGTTTATGACGCGCGGGCCCGCGGGGTATTGTTGGCGCGGAGAGGGGTATAAGGGGGCGCCTCGCACGGCTCCCTCCGTCCCTGCCGCTGCTGGCGCGCAGCCAGGCCAGACACGCGTGTATCTGGAGTAGAGACGCGCCCCGGCCCCGCCCCGCCCCGAGCCACGCGAGTATTTCTGTCGCATATTCCGTTGCCGCGCGGGTCACACAGATATACGGTGCGTCTACGGTCCACACCGTATTATTATTTCTCATTAACCGTAACACTTTAATGCTGTGTACTATGTTATTCTTGTAAGTAGTGAATTGAACGTCCTTAATTTTGTTTTTGAAAAATTTCAGTGCGTCCCATATCGGTCCCATAAAATACAGACTGTAACGAATTGTAAAAGTACGGACCAAGCCATCAAATTTACGGCTCAGACCGTGCCGTAAAGGCATCATGTACTGCGGGTTCACTGTTTTTTCAAAGGTAGTGATCATTGCCATTATTGGCAATGAGGTACTACCTTTCGTGGCAATGAGGCCCCTTTTGGCAATGACCGGCGCAAAGGCAATAAGACAAAAGTAAGACCTTTGCAGCGGCAATGAACCGATCATTGCCAACCCAATGGCAGTGTTCAATACCAGCCCATCGGCAATGTTCTGAAAGTAACTTAAAATTAATTCACTTTTTCATTAATTGCTGTATTTTTGCAATACATTATTGCCGACCTTTTGGCAGTGAACGATCATTGCCGGCTGTTTGGCAGTGAACCGTCACTGCCGGCCGACATAATGGCAATGAACCATCACTGCCGATGCCGATATTTAGGCAATGAACCTTCAATGCCGAATCTTTGGCAATGAAACTTTCAATGCCACAATTGGCAATGACTGAAATGCCAATAACTTAGAGAAAATTCAAAAAACTGGCTTCCGCTTATTGCCAAAATTGGCAATGAATACTGCCTTTGAAGCGGCAACGAGCGATTCATTGCCGCTGGAAAGGTCTTACTTTTGTCCCATTGCCTTTGCAGGGGCACTGCCACAAAAGGTAGTACTTTCATTGCCTTTGGAGGAACTGTTGGTTTTTCTTCGCTCTGGGCTGAGAGAGGGAGAAACAAGAAGATACAATTCGATCTAGACACCGAGAAGCAGAAGTCCCTGTCCCTGGCGCAGCTGCACCTTCAGGCCCCGGGCCGGGCCGAGCAGACGTGCGTAGTTTAGACACTTCATTGACACACTGATGACAGACGACTTGTCACGCAACCAGCTCCATCCTCCACCCCCGAGGGAGGGACCGGCCGTAAATAACACGTAATAGGGGCCACCAGAGGGGAAAACAAAACTCTGAATTCCGGTGAACAAAAGTTTTGTAGACTTTTGTAAATATTCGGGATTTTTTGTGATTTTTTGTAAATTTTTAAAAATTTGTAAATTTTTGTGAATGTTTACAGAATTTTTGTGAATTTTCACATTTTTGCTGGATTTTTATGGATGTCAGAATGTTTCTAAATTTTTCTGAATTTTCCTGAATTATGAGGTGAACAAAAATTTGCAGAGTTGTTTCCCCCTCGGGCCCGCTCCTCCAACCGCGTCACGCTGCACGTGTGGGCGAGAGGGACTGCAGCAGGCAATTTACCGACGGCCCCCGACGCCCATAGGCCGGTCCCGATTTATGACATCACTCCGGGCCGTCATTAGACGTCATGTGTGCAGCGACCCGGCCCACCGGCACACGTGTGTGTGTGTGTGTGTGTGAATGCGTGTGTTTGACAGAGCGAAGGGCTGTCAGGAATTTGGGAACGAGACGGCGGTACAAGCAGGAAGAGCCCGCCGACCTGTGACCCGGCCGTCGATCCCCGTCCCCGTCCCCCACCCACACCCCACACACCTTCCTCCCAGCCCCTGACACCCTTCAGACAAATTGCTCGTATAACTCATCGTGGCAGTATGAGGCATTGTCCGACGTTAAAAGACGCTGGCGATGAGACACGTGCACCACGAGAAACCCATCTATCTAGTACGGCCTCTATCTATGCTAATATTAAAAGCGATGTATTGAGCGCAGAACAATCTAGACATGTGTGTTCCTATTGCCCTTTTTACCACCGCGGACGGTGTGAAAACCCGCCAGACATCGAGCGGATTTGTCCTCTCTTAAAGAGCATGATTTTGACATTTTTATGAAACCTGTCAGGGGACAGAAAAACCTCTTTCTCCCGCAGTTCTGAATGACGACGGCCCCTTGCTCCCCTCTCTCCCTGCCCGGCCAGACGGTCCGGTCCGGCCGCGAGCCCATAAACATGAGGCGGAGCGGAGCAGCGGAGGGTGCTTCCCTCCTAAAGGGTCCCGCAGGAGCGCCCTGAGCGCAGCAGCGCAGCCGGGCGGCGGAGGAGGGCGCCGACAAAAGAACGGACGCAGTGCGGGCTGCGGGCTCATGACCCTGCAGCAGGGCAGAGGAGCGCGCAGCGGCAGCAGCAGGTAGATAAGGCGCCAAGTTCATGAAAATGCCGCGCACACAGCATCAGATAGAAAAGACCAGGAAACAAAAAAGTTTCTCATGGCTGCTGCTCCTCTAAGGGAAAAGAAAAACGTTTCAAGTTCAAAGTCCTTTGCGTCAACACTAACTTGTGCGCATACATGCATGCCACGTGCGCGGGGCGGGGCGGGGCGGAGTGCGACCGGCCGCGGTGAACACACATCACGCGCCGGGCACCGGGCGGTCCTCCGCACCGGTCGCTTTCTCGATTCAGAGAAGCGGAGAGGAGAGAGGGGAGAGAGAGAGAGAGAGAGAGAGGAGAGAGAGAGAGAGAGAGAGGAGAGAGAGAGAGAGAGAGAGAGAGAGAGAGGGGGTACGGGTACAGGCCCTCTCTGCTGGACCTGGACACGACCGGTCGGCCGGTGCGACAAGTGCACGTCGCGTTTGTACCTACACCGCGCGCGCAGCGGAGGTTCAGCTTCAGCCTCGGCTTCAGCCCTCGCTCGCACGGCTTACGCGCCCCAGCTCCAAGGTACACTCAGTGCGCGCACACTCGTATAGCTCCAAGAATAATTATTATTCTGAAGGATATTTTGTGGGTGGTGCTTGTAACTTCTCTACACGGCACACTCTAAATTACGTTAGACTTTTATATAGCCCACTGTAAGATGCAATTTTAAGCACATCTTGACGGGACGGGACGCAATACTTCGACTTGCAAACAAACACAAATTTGCGTCTTATTCGATTTTTTGATAATCAGGATGTTTTCGTTTTTCGGACATGAATAAAAACTTGATAAAAACTTTTGTTTCTCCCTCTGTATATTTAATGTTTCTAATCTTTCTCTATCTGGAAGGACAAGGTATTTTTTTCCATAATCATAATACAAATCTGTCACAAGCAATTCGCCAAATTTAGTCTTGACTAGAAGTTATTCTTCCAGCGAGGAGAGGGTGGGGGCCACTTTGAAATATTTAGACACCTCATAATTCAGAGAAATTATTCAGAAAAAAAAATCTTAAAAATACAGAAATTCTTGGAAAATTTACACCCAAAAAAAGAATACAAAATTTCAAGCAAAAACTTCACCTAAAATTCGCCACAAATTCACGAAAATTCACAAAAAGCTAAGTTCAGAGTTGTTTCCCCCACGGCTTAAACTTACATCTTGCAAAAAGACAAAAAAATTCCATTGCAGTTTAGTGTAATTGATCGACGCCGCATCGAGCGGTCCGCGCCAGGACGCTGTTGGCGCGGCTACTGCTGTGCCGTCGCGTCGCCTCAGCAGCGCCCCTGCCCCTCCCACCGCAGGCGTGCGCCCGAATATCTCAAGTGCAATTTGGCGCCCAATCTAAGCAAAATTCAGCCTTGAACCAAGAGCATGGCGTTTTATTCGAGATCGCGGAAGGGGGTATAACGATTAGAAAACAAATTGCGATTGATTTCAGCCCAAATACTCAAGTACGTAAATGGTATTTGGTATTATCAGGTGCTTATTGCGCTCGACTCAAGTACAACAAGCGCGCGCTTTTCTGGGTGCCCTGCGTGCGCACGGTCGCTGCTGGTCTGGGAGGTGCTCGCTGTGGCGCATCGCATCGCAGCACATCCAGGGAAGAAAAGAAAGGAGCGGGGGGAAGGGGGAGAGCAGGGGAAGGGGGGGGAGGGGTAGGAGCGTGCGCCGCAAGACAAGGCACGGCAACCGGTTACTGAGCCCGCCCGGACTGCGAGGCTCAACTACTACCACTCGCTAAAAAGGTAGCGATGAAAAAAAACGCTCGTACTTATAACGAATATTTATTGACGAAATGCAGCGCAAATTTTTTTTTAAAAAAAGATAAATTTCTATTTGAGCAAAACAGGGTTGCATTCTATGTGAAAATAACAGATCGGCAAAAAACTTAAAAAGTGTATACTTTCTCAAATATTATTGAAAGGGTTACAGTTGGGACGGTACAACCAGCCAGAGCCAGAGTTTTCATTTGGGCGGAGAAAAAGACCCACACGCGTTCGAAAACGACAGTGGGAGTGAGAGCCGCGTCACAGCTCTAGCTCTATATTGGTCGCACCTGTCCGCACCTCGCACCTGTCATTTTCGGAGGCGTCCGGGTCCCACTTTACCCACCTGAATGAAAACTCTGCCACCAGCCACCGCGGTCGATGACAGCCCACAACTCGGACAAGGCGAAAAGAATTCCGGCACGTGCATTTCAATAGACTTGCTGCAACTTTTGCCAGGTGCATCCGTCTCACCTGCTGGTGCCACCTTGTGTCGCAGAACCGTTAAGGACAGAAAAAACACACACTCACACTCATGGGCGGACTGTTTGCTCTTTCCTTTGCACTTCCCTTCAACACAGCGAGACGGAGACAGGCGGGGAGGGGCGGGAGGGGCGGAGGGAGCGAGAGAGATGGCAGAGGAAGAGGCGGGCGGCTGCCCTGCCTGGCCTGGCCTGGCCATCGTAAAGCAGCCGTCGTTTGCGATTGTTCGCCCCGCAGAAGACAGTTGCAGCAAGGCGGTCAGCTGCCGCAATGCCACCCCACCCCTCCCCGTGTCCCTGCACCACTGCCCTTACTGCCGTCAAGAGGCCAAAGACCAAGCCGAGGACGAGGCGACGGAAGCGGCGACTACGACGCCAGCCAGCAGCACCGACTCGAGGCGGGAAGTTTCTTCGCCCCTCCCCCCCCTGGGGCCGCTCTGCGCGGTACCGTACCTATAAATTGCAGCTATTTTGCGCGCCGCAACTGTCCGCAAAACCGGAAGTAGGAGAGGAAGATCGAAAGAATAAGGAGGTGGGAAAGGTACAGGGCGAGAGGAAGATCGACTGAGGGGAGGAGGTGTCAGGTGTCAGTGCACTTGCACAAGTCCGCCCCGCCTGCGCCTTTTCGCACTCGGGACCTTCCGCATTGCGCCGCCGCACGCCACGCCACGCCACGGCGGGTGCACTCACTCTGGCCCCGGGCCAGGCTGCTAGCGCGACATGAACGAGGTGCATCGTAAGTGGAACGGACGCCGGGCCGGGCCGGGCGGGGCGCGCGGCGCGCGGGCGGTGAAGTCATGGGGGTCGATGAAGGAGGGGAAGAGTTTAGGGGCGGGCTGTGAGGGGACGGAGAGGGGGGGGGCGAGCAGGAGGGCGCTTCCGGGACGCAGAGTACATAGGGGCGTGCTCGAGGTAGGGAGAAAGGGGGAGACCCTCCCGCACGAAAATGCCTGCCGATATTGGGTGCCGATACTATCAAAAGTTTCCTTTCAAGAAAAAGACACTACAAAACATAGCGCATTCTACCCTGCGACGCTTCATAGCAAATTTACACCCTCCGCACCTTATTTGAAATTTTCAAACAGCGCGGGGTGGCTGCTTGAGTTTGAGTCTCGCAGGTCAAATGTTCGACGACACGATACACAGCAGGCGCAGCAGCGTGTACATAGCGGGCGAGCGCTCGGAGCGAATGAGTCACCCAAATTAAACCGAGCGACTGGCAATCACCCCATCCATCCCGACGGCAGGGCAGGGCGGGGCAGGCATCCCTTATGCATGATGTGCTCGGCATGCGGCCGCCGCGCGCCCCGCGCGCCGCCACGCGCTGCAAGCACGGCACCTTGTATGAACCTCCCCCCCCCCCTCCTGCCTCCTCCCCGGTCCCGCACTCGCCGGCGCCGCGGCGTGGGTGGTGGCGGCCGTGGCGGCGCTCCCGGACATTACGCATCCTCACGCCCCCACCCCCACCCCCAACCCCCTCAGCACCCGGCCGGCGACCATTATCGCTGCATAATATGCAGCGCAGTGCGCACTCATTGCTGTTTAAAACACGCATTCATTACACTTTGCACGTCCACATTACATTCTATATGCCTCTCGCCGTCAAGTCCCTTAACTTGACCGCGCGTTAACAGGAGGAGCACGGCCAGTGAAGGTATCAGTACTGCTAGGCAACCGGTGCGTTTTATGTCTTCTTCCCGCACGTTCACCGATAGTGCACTAAGAGCAAGGAAAGGTTTCCGGCATACTTTTATAATTGTGCCTTTTCCCCGTTGCACCGCGTAATTGAAAGAAATTTGCGATCGCGTCCTTCGTAGACGTTGCAAAATTAGTGGTGGCAGAAAGCGCATGCAGAATAACAGAACAGCGCGGGCCGCGCGGAAGCCTTCATAAAACAGACCAACCATTTTAATTATCTGCGATGCCTCTGCCTCCACGCTGCGCCACGCTGCGCCATGTGTTTGCCTCCCCCACTATTTTGCAAGAAACCGCAGGCAGCAGGGTCATTCAGCAGCGCAGAGCGGCGGGTTGGGGTGCTCACAACACAGACCGCTACGTGGACCGCAAAGTTTGGCGACGCGGGTAGGGAATTGTCTTGGCGCGCGGCGCGGACAGCGAGCAGCAGCGTGCTGTAGCATGGGCGGGGCGGTCGAACGCTCTCGCTTTCGGCGGGCCACCACGCCCCGCCCCGCCCCGCCCCGCCCCGCCCAACCCCGCCACAGCACACACCGGTCGGCCCGTGAGCCGCGCCTGGCCGCGCCCGCCAAGGCAGTCGTGTGGTGTCGGGTGTTGGCGTCCCGTTTATGTCGGGGGTTATAAAAGACGCCGTTCTGCCGGATCCCGTCCCGTCCTGGCGGGGCGTGGCGGGGCTATGCGCAGCCCCGCCAGCGCGCAAGCCGCACCGCAATGTCAGTGTTAACACTCGGGGCCGGGGCGGGGCGGGGCGGGGCGGGGCGGCTGTGCGAGGAGCACGGGCACGCGGGCGGGGCGGCGGCGAGCTCCGAACCCCACGCGAGCTGAGCTGCGCTACTCTGAGCACGACGCCGAGGACCCGGGTCCTTCCTTCACTATAAATTCAAGAGTACACCAATTTTTTCTGATTTTTCTAATTTTCGTGATTTACCAAGAATTTTAATGATTTTTTTTACTGATTTTTTTTTCTTAAGATTTTGTTCTGAATTTTCATTGATTTTGTTTTAGGGTATGTACACTGATTTTTTTCAAAGTGAATGACCCTTCGCCTCACAGGACCCCACCACCCCGCGGCCGCGTGGCGAGTACCCCTCCCCTCAGGGCCTATCGTTTCAGTAATGCCGAGGGGGCAACCACTCGAGAAATCCTGTGTACAAACCTGCGGAAATCTCGATGAAATCCTCAGAAATCTCGATGAAATCCTCAGAAATCTCGATGAAATCCTTGAAAATATAACTGAGAAATCTCATGAAATCTCATTGAAATCTTGTGAAATCTCATGAAATCTCATTGAAATCTTCTGAAATGTCATGAAATCTGAGAGAAATCGTGTAAAATCTCATAGAAATCTCTCAAAATCTCAGAGAAATCTTGTGAAATCAGTAGAAATCCCGTGTACACTAGGATGGGGAGTGGTTGCCCCCTCGAGTAATGCAGCCCCCGCATCTCTCCTGCTGCTGCTGCCATGTCTATGATGAACCAAAGTGTGACGCCTCCACCGCCCCGCCGCCCCGCCCGAACCGCTCGCCGCTGCACAGATTCCAACGGTGCATTCCGCTCGGCCAATAAAGTGCGCCGCAATAATCCCGGCGCGCGAGGCCCTTTCACATAACAGCTGGGCCAGCCGGATTTTTATGAGCGCGACGGGGCGAAGCGGGGCGGGCCGGGACGGGACGGGCCAAATCTGCCCCGGCCCGGCTCACCTTACGGCCAGAGACCCTCATCAGAGTGCCTTGGGCCGCGGGGCAGCTGCAGCCTGCAGGTGCGTAACGCTGCACTGCCAGAAAAAACTACGGAAAGTACTGTTAATTTTTTCACAGTACTCCTCTGTTCTTCAAACCACAGTGATCTCCGTCTTTTGACTACGGAAGTTTTCCGTCATTTTTCAGATAAGCTCTCCGTATGGTGCCAGCTAGTTTTCATGATGTTTTGACTGTTTAAATTGCACGTCAATTTAGCCTGACAAATGGGATGCATTTCGAGCAGGATCTCAACCAATTTAAGGCTGAACTTTGTTGAGATTCTTGCCAATTCAAACAGCATGAAAACTAGCTGGCACCATACGGAGAACTTATCAGCAAAATGACGGAAGACTTCCGTAGTCAAAAGACGGAGATCACTGTGGTTTGAAGTACAGAGGAGTACTGTGAAAAAATTAACAGTACTTTCCGTAGTTTTTTCTGGCAGTGTGCCTGCCGCGCGCTGCCGCTGTAAACCCTCGCAGTAATCCTGCACTGCCAGGGCGCATACACTCCGGCACAATTTAGAGCTGGGTCACGGCTGAGCAGAAAATTTCAGACCAATACCTCTGCATTTTGCACCCCTCCCCCCAAAAAAGGACAATTTTCTTTATTGTAGACACTGGAAAAACAAAGGTGCTATCCACGGTGGAGTGCCGCCCGGAGTGCCGCCACCGTATCTCTCTCCACCGTGGTGCTATCTAATGCCTTTTAAAGGCGTTAGTGAAATAGTGCCTTTATAAAGGCGCTATTGCCTCCCAAAGGTGTTATTTTTGGTCCTATTCGTGCCTTTACAAAGGCATTAGTGCAGTAACACCCCAAAAAATTCAATAGCACCCCAAAAAGGGTGCTATATAGCACCTTTGTTTTTCCAGTGGAGATGATTTTGCCGGCTAAACCAAATTCTTCGTATCTTTGATCTGCACATCTGCAGCAGCACGCGGCAGACAGACAAGCGGCCATGCCTTAACGCCACCGCGCAGTTCCGTTCTGTTTTGGTGAGTAACGAAAACAATAAAGAGCGTATCTCTACGGCGCCGGCCCCGAGTTATCACGCGGTTCGCATCGCCTCCTCGTCCACCACGTCGCGAGCCGGGCCGGGCCGGGCCGGATAGGAGGAGGAGGAGAGCTCTACATTACACCGCTTTGAGTTCTCGCCTCTGTTTGGAACTGTACAACTAGAGCACAATTATTATACCACCACTTCCTTCTAATTACGCGCATCACACGCCCGTGCCCACACACACGCGCGCAGCACTAGACCCGCACGGGCCGCACGCGAGCTGCAGCGCTCAAAGTCTTCTTCCTCTCCTCCTGGTCCCTCGTGTGCATTAATGTATTCTCTTTCCCTCACTAACACAAACACGCCCCCATCTCTCTCCCTCGCTCTCGCTCTCTCCGTCTATATATCTCTCTTTCGCCCGCATGGCATGACGCAACCTCGCTAATCGGAAGGAGATTAAGCCCATCGTAATCATCATCCTCGTAAAGGGAAAAGCTATTCGACGCCAATTGAGTGACCCACAACAAAAACTGCTTCGCCGGCCGGCGGACGCACCACGCACAGCGGCGTGCTGCCGTATCGGGGGCTACAAACAACACTCGGCGCGGAGATCGAGCCCAACGAGGCAAACTCGAAGAGATTCGAAATATTTGAAAAGCAAATTCCTTCTCTCCGCACAAACTCATTTATTTCAAAAGACTAAGGCGCCGTGCTCCGCATTGTGCGTCGCGGTCCGGTGCGGTCGCTGCCCCTGCGCCCCACCGCTCTACGCTCTATGCAGGCAGCAGCCTCAGGTGCGAGTCCGATATATTTACGACCTACGTACCGCTAATGAATAAGAGGGAGAGAGAGAGAGAGAGAGAGAGACCAGCAGCAATCTGATTTCGCACACTGCACCTCGGCCGGGCAGGCTGGCTGGGCTGCTTCCTCGAGAAACATCGCACGCCTGATATGACCCTGCCTCTCTACCTCCACCCCCAATCCTTCCCCGCCTTCCTCTCGTCTTTTCTTATTTGCCGGCGGTAAGAGCACGAAACAAAAGGCACGGTGCGCGCCAGCCAGATACGCCCGGCATGCTCAGGCGATATTATACTAATTTATTATTATATGTGACTTGGAATAGCATCGCGACCAGGTCGGTCCCCTCGCACTCAACTACTAGCACTGCTTGCCCCCGGGCAGCAACATAAGGTGGGAGAGACACGATGGCAACTGCACGAGAATAAGGCTGCCGTAATAATCCTTTATTTTAGTATTATTACATATGCAAGGAGCGGCGCAATCATAAAAACACTACCGATTCTGCAATTTTGACTACACATTTCTTTCACTTACAAAAAAGTTTTTCGGCCTCAAGAAAAGTATGCTTAAAGTAGACAATACTACGTTTTGCCGCGGCCAATAAATCAATTGCTTGAACCAATAAAAAAGGGTTAAGGTAAAAAAGAACTAATTATTGGTTGAAGCAACCAAAGATTTGTGTCATTTTAATGTTTGGTACTTTTTATATATTTTAGCCGTTTTCTTTTATTTGCCATAGAAAATAAGAGTTGTATTGTCCATATCTAAGCCATACTTTTTTTGGAGCCAGATTTTTTATTTATTTATTTATTTATTTATTTATTTATTTATTTATTTATTTATTTATTTATTTATTTTTAGGAGTGTGTCCTTCCAGAACCGCAGCGACCTCTGCCCAACTCCAGAGCGGAATATCGCCAAGCTCTTTTCGCGTTGTCGCGGTGCGGCGGGTGGGCGGTGGGAGCAGCCTCAGCACGCCGCGATGCACAGAGTGCATGCACTCTCTCACACGCAGGCACCACCTACTCCACGCACTCCTCGGCCCGGGCAAACGCCAAGAGATACGCTACGCTCCTGTAGTTGGGCCGTAAATTTACGTGGATACCCGTCCCGTCGCGCCGCTATGCACCAGAGGAGACCCCCCGCCCCGCCCCGCCCCGCCCCGCCCCGCCCCGCCCCGCCCACGGTCGGTACGCCCGTGCACAGCAGTACGCACGGCGCGGCCGGAAGTTCCGTGTCTCCCGCTTGTTTCTGATTCGGTAATGGAAGCAGGCGGGCCGGGCGGCCAGGCGCACCAATTTATGGCCTTCTCCCCCATGATAACGGCGGAGCGAGGCGGGGCGGGGCGGGGCAGGGGGGCCCTCGAACCTCCTGGGCCCCACCACCAACACCGTCACCAGCCAGCGCGAGGTAAGGCGTGGCGCGGCGCGGCGGGGTGGCGTGTGGTGGGCTGGGGTGGGGCGGCGAGAGGCGTGCTCAGCCCGCGGCCCGGTGGACTGGACTCGCACAGGCGCGTCGTTTAGAGCGTCGTCAACGACGCACCGCGAGGGAAACCCACGCGCACGCGAGTATATAGGGACCAGCATCGCGTCGCTCGCTTTCACTCCCTTCCTCTCCCTAGGCCGCCCCGCCCCGCCCCGCCCCGCCCCGCCCTTGCTCTAAGACGCCCAATGACCAGCCGGACCCGGCGGAGCGGAGGCGACCGGCGACCAACACACTCCCGCCCCGCTCGGTCCCGTTCAGTGAAGGGCACCTGCTACACACAACCTGCCACGGGTATAGAGCACGGTGTACAGAATGTTCTCCACATCGTGGTGTAGAGGGAGAGGAGAGGGGCACCTGCTGGGAAAATCCACAGCGCACCGCATACCGCGGCCCGGCCCGGTCCGTGACCCAGCGGCAGCCTCTGGCCCGGCACTAGCACTACAGCGCCCCGGGAACAAGACCGTCGTCATCCGGCCGCCATAAGCATTATGCAAATCACCAGGGGCGTCGATGAAGAATACATAAATACGTTCTACGAGCCAGGTAGAGCAGAGCGGGTCAAAGTAGTTTAGCTTAAAGAAGAGGGAGTAAAGGGAAAGGCCGAGGGGATCACCACTCTGTTTTTGGACGCACGCATGATAACATGATTGAAGGGGTTACAGATGAATTTTCTGGGATTGCAGGTGAACCTCGTAGAATTCTGGGGGAACAACCCCAGATTTTATAAGAAATAATAAATATGTTGTTTTAAGCTATGTAAAAATAAAAGGAAAATAGAAATATTGTAAACAATAGAAGTGAGTGAAGAATGAAAAGGGGAGAAGGAGCAGCTTCGAGAAGGTGCAGACTGCATTGTGGCGACGAGCGAGCCCAAGAGGGCGGGGCGTGGCGGCGGCTGTCCTGTCCAGGAAGCACTTTGCAAATAAGATGCGCCAGGCCTGGCCGAGCGGCGCGCGGGCCCCAGAGGCCCGCCCCGCCCCGCCCCGCCCCGCCCCGCCCCGCCCCACTCCCCACCCCGCCCAAAGGTCATGCAGAGCGTCGCCCGTGGCGTGGCGGCGTGGGGAGCGGCGGGGCGCGGCGGGGCGCGCGGGGTCCCTGCGCTCAGAGGGGGGCGGTGATTTACGGCGCAAGGTCAGGGCTGCCGCGGCCGACGTAACGCTCAGGCATTACGGATCGAATTCATGCGATTGTAACACTTAAAAACCTCTATTACAAGTCAGAGAGAAATAATCGTTATGATCTCGTCCGAATGGCTCTGTGAGTCGAGATACATTTTAGGTGTGTTTCGTTTCCGGCGGGAGCGGCTGCAGCGGCGGCAGCAGCAGATGCTGCGCCCAGTAGTTCCTGCTCTCACCGGAAACTCTTTCTAGGCGTCGAGTTGCACGAGCAGCAGTCACCCATTGTCTGAGCGCCAACCCGCCCCACCCGCGCCGGGCCCCGGGGTGTTCGCGGGGGCGCCCCCCCCCTCGCCTCGCCCCACCCTGCACTCATCCCGGTGACACGCTCCACCCTATCCCACTCCACCACCCCACCCAACGCCCAGCCCAGCCGGGCGCCGCGGCAAGCCTGGCCTGTCAGGCCGGAAAATTCGTCTGACACTTGACATTTATTCTCTTACCTCGCGTCCGGCGGGCGTCGCGCTGTCGCGCAGCTCCACTCACTGTTTGCGACACCATTCAAAGCGCAGCCCGAAACCAGTTATATGAAGAGTCTTACCTGGAAAAGAACGGGAAAAATAAAAACATTAATCTCGTGCTTACAAAGTGTATAGAGTTACGCGCGCGCGCGTGTGTGTACTAATGCTGATGTGCGCGGCTATGCGGTTACACAACACGCGGCGCTATCATCGCCTCATGAAGGCGTGAAATATAAAAAGTTCCACGGCGCCGGCGTGTCGAAACGTCCCGCGGTACAAGGGATACGCCATAGCAAATAAAAATAAAAACAAGTGACGTAGGTGAGCGCGCGTCTGCGCGTGTGTGTATGTTTTGACGCCCTCGCTGACAGTGGGTCGTGCGTTTGCGTGACCCCGTTTGACCCCGCCCCGCCCCGCCCCGCCCCGCCCCGCCCCGCCCAGTAGAGGGCGAGTCGCGCGCCGCGCCGGGACGGGCGTGTCTCACACTTGTCTATGACGGTCCTGAAATAAAGATAGACGTATAGGAGATCGTAAAGGTGCAGCTCGCCGCCCCGCCCCGCCTCCTGGCGGCGTCCTGACCTTTGCAGTACACACACACACACACTCACAAACAGGTGTAAGTGTGTACCGTCCTGTACGGTCGCGGTACGCGTCTGGCACAGGTTCAAGCACCGCGTGGCGCCGCCTGGGCGCCGCCCTCCTCTGCCACTCGGCGCTTACATTTGTTTGCCCATCTCAAGGTTACGCGCCTGACGCCTGCTGCCGCGCCCGCAGGAGGCCGCCAGGACGATTTTGAAAAATGTAGTCCGCACGGCCGATCGCACCGCTCGGCTCCTCCGCGTCAGTGTGGCTGCATCTTAAAATAGAGCGCGAGAGCGATTCGCCGCTGCGTAGGAGGCCGGCGAGAGAGTGCGTCTTAATTTTCTAAAGGAGAGCGGCATGGCAGAGCCCGTGCGGGAAGGATACAAAAAAATACTTAATTCCAGTGGGATAGTTGAACGTCTTCAAATATTCAGAGCGGTGGAAAAAGGAGCGGTATTACCGACAGAGTGTAGGTGCGTGACCGGGCTACCCGCGGCCCGGACCGGCAGCTATAGCTGTCTGCGACCCAGAAAAAGAAAGGGTTCTGGCGGGCGCTGCGTGCCCTACCCTACCCCGCCCCGCCCCGCCCTGCCCCGCCCCGCCCCGCCCTGCCCCAGCCCTGCGCCCAGCCATGCATAGAGCTTCTGGGGCAGGCCGCGCGGGCCGCGGGGCCACGGCGCGGTCGGGGCCGAGGCTTATCGACGACCTAGGGCTCCTTATCACGTTAGGTCATGGAATCAATCACTCTCCAACGCGTCCGATCAATCGATCAATCCATCAACCGCACCGCGCGCCCGCGCGAGGAGCACCGAGAAGGCGTCGCTGTCTATTCATCTTGCTGCATTATCACTTTTTGCTATTGCCGCATCGCGGTATGTCATGACGCCGCGACTTCTCCATGTTGTTATTTGTTTCTTTCCGCCATGCACTACGCTCGACCCCACCCTGCCTCCCTCGCTCACTACACACACACAGCTCCCTCTGACGAGGAAGCAGCGACGCTGCGCCAAATATGGACGGGCAGGTGCATGATAAACACATGCAAATGGCTGGCTCGCGGAGCGCCGCTGAGCGCCTCGCGCGCTCCTCATATTTTTATTTTTTATATTTTTTTTATCTCCGTCGTAAGTGTGTTATACGTCCAGCGGAGAGCGCAGACAAAAGAACACTAGACACAATCAGGCCTGGGTTATCTTGTGCGGAGATTAAACAATTCTGACAATGCCTGTTCCTCCTCGTTCTTCTTCTGCTTTTCCTTTTTCGGTGTGGCCGTCGCCGCACCGCGCCGCCGAGATATTCCCCTCCACAGTGAATGAAGAAATTTCCAGCCCCGCCGATGCGATTATCCGTTTTGACCGCCGCGCCGTTCCGTCCCGTTCCCGCTTTATTGCAGCAAACCGCAGACCGGCGCGTTGCGATACATATTGCGATCGGGATTCCATCTCGATGCCCCGCAGCCCCAGTCTCCCCGCTTGGAACCGGACGCCAGACTGGTCTCCGGTGACCTTCTGGTGTCCCACCCCCACCGTTTCATCCATCAAACTATCAAATTTCCCGCGGGGATGAGTCTCTAGCCCCCCCACACTCACATTGTTGAACATTATCGGACGGCCCCACCCTGATCGACCCGAATGAAGCCTTCAGAAAACAGAACTATTAACGGCCATCACGGCCGCTCCCCTCGGCGATCATAGATGACCCCTATAATCACGCATGGCGCCTGAAACAAAACGCCCGTAACTCCCCGCAACCTGGGGCACAGTTACGCTGTCACATTGCGTCCGCCCCGCCTCGAGCCCGCGCCGTGCCAAAACCGTCCTAACCGAAACAGAACGTTTACGCAACGCTGCCCGTCCCGTTCGATATGCCCACTAATTGAGGTCTAAACTGACATGGGCCGCCGCGCCCACCAGCGGGCTCCGCTAAAAAAAAATAAAAAAAAATAATTAAGAGCATGAGAGAGGAGCTACCGCACAGCAGAAGGGAAGGGAGCCCTCTCCGCCCCGCCCCGCCCCGCCCCGCGTCGCGTCTAAGAATACCGAGCCAAGGACGCGTTGTGAAAGGTGGATGCATTTTGATTAGGCACTCGATATCCGACTCAAACCGCGTATCCCAACAACAGAGTCTGTGGTTTGCCTGTCTGTATGTCTGTCTGTCTACCCGTCCGACCGCCAGCCCCCGGGCCGCCGGCGCGCGGCGCGTCTGTCCATGCGGAGAATAGGGCCCGCCTCATTACGGATATAGATTCCGATAGACGTGCATAGTGAATAGGAGGAAAAGTAATGGTACAAGATTGCCGTGGCGGTGAGCCTCGCCTCGGCAGTGGGTATATAGAGTCGTGGCAGCAGCTGAGGCGCTGACTGCAGCTGCAACTGTCGGCCCTCGGAAAGGGTGTCGATCCAAGAGGGAATGGAAAGAGCCTTTCAAGTGTTTTTACAGTGATCTCTCGCAATACCTCGACTGTACATTCCCTATCACACTTTTTCCAGCCCCCGCGACACTGTAAAAAATCAGTCTTGGATACGGAGCTTGTCACGGCGTTCCGTACCCCATTTTTCGGAAAGGGATAACGGAAATTTACCGTACCTTGCCACCGTACCTACCATTTTTACATGGGCTAGCATAGGGAAAGGGGTACGGAACGCCGTTATCAGTCCGTACCCAAAACGGAAACCGCCGGACACAAAATTAGCGGGAACTTTTCCGTACCTTGGCACCGTACCCACATTTTTTTTACATGGGCTCTTATGGAAAGAGGGTACGGAATCGAATGTACGGAGACACCGTAATCTAAATTAACGGTATATTTCCGTATGGGTGACCGTGATTTTTTTTTACAGTGGAGACGCTATGCGCTATACTACGCCGAGCACCATGTCCCTGCTCCAGACGCAGACTTTTGCTCCACATCGACAAGCCTGGCCGGGCCTGGCCGGGGCTGCTTTGCTCGCTCGCCCGCGGAGAGTGCACAAGTAGACCAGGCGCTTGGGCGTGGGCCCGCGGCTCAGCGAGCTACCGCGCCCCGCGCCCCGCGCGCTGCACAGCATTTGCATGGCCGCCGCCCGACCCTGCCCAGCGCAGCCTTCAGATGTGGGCCAACGACGTGCAAAGGGGCCTCCGTATCAGGGAGACGCGGAGCGCGACAGTAAAACCAGACTGGACGGCCGGTCGATATCCCCAAGGAGGGAGTCACTTCGAACGTGCCCCCGCAAAAAATTAACAAAACAAAAGACGAAAGAAAGTTGCGAAAATTCAGAAATGAGGGGTAATAAAGATCAGAGTTTATGAAAAACTTACAGATATTTTCTTGGAAAATTCAAACGGAAAAAAAAATTAAAATCAAAAGTCAAAATAAATAATTGTTAACATTTTGTATGACTGATCCCCCCTCGGTCGATATCCCTGCGGCGACGCTGCGGCGCTCCGCATCCGGGGGCCCCTGGCGGGTAGGCAACCCGGGCCGAGCAAAAGTCTGGCGGGTCTGCCTACCGCCGGGCTGTCATCACGCTGAGGATGTCGACGCGCATGCATGACAGGAGACTTGTGGTGGTTTTTTTTAAATTCGCGGCGATCGCAGAGTGCACGCGAGCAGCGTAAATAAATAAATAGTAAAGAGAGTGACTCATACGGGCCCACAAGCCCGAAGAGGGGACTTTAGTGAGTACTCGGATTTCTCCGGACAGTGGAGCCGGGCCCGGCGGGGCAGCCGGGGCTGCCCGGGGCCGCCCGGGGCCCGGGCGGAGCGCAGCTCAGCTCAGCTAGGGCCTCGCCCGCCTCCGGTCCCGTTACCCGCCGAGGCGCTCCGCTACTGCACTGGGAAAGGGTTAAAACATGTCCAACTCAGCTCCACTGCCAAATAACCTCGCGCTCGAGAAAGCACTGGGCCTGCAGCCGCGGACGTCGCTGGGGCGTGGCGAGGCAACCTGATGTTGGCGCACTTTGAAAATGTCCCCGCTACCCTATAATACCCATGCTAACCCTCCCCCCCCCCTCCCGCCCTCACGCCTCCCCAACTCAAACCTCTCGACCTACCAAATTCCTCGCGGTTGACATTTACCAGGCGCTGCACCGCAGACATTTGAGCGAACCGCCAACCAGCCCCGTGCGCACTCCGCGGCGCGCGCCTTTAAAAGTTCGCGAGAGACGTATATTTATACTTTCACAGGCGCCGAGTAAACAAAATTATCTCGGTTCATTCAAAATACCAGTCACATTACATTTGACGCGGAAGAACATAACACTTAAAAACGCTAGAAAAGCAAAACGCAGGCTAAGTGGTGTGTGAGAGTGTGTGAGACTAGAACGCATTAAAAAAAGAAAGAGAGGAGAGAGGAGCGAGGAATAAACTTATGGTTATCAGAAAAAAATGAAAACTTGGGCCCCTTCATTAGCGGTCCTGAGGCCTGCGGCCTGCGGCAGGACTGACGCCTGCCCTACTCCTTTCTCCGGTCTCCGCCTTGCTCTCCTGGCTTCCTCGTCCGCCCTGCTGCGCTGCTGCGCCTCTCGCACCGTCCTGTGAATGAGCCAGCAGGCCTGCAGGCCTGCAGGCCGACAGGGACCCACCTGCCCTTATCCGCTCTAATGTCAGGGACGGGCCCTGCCCTGCCCCGCCCGGGCAGGCGCGGCGGACCCCGCCCAGCCCCGCGGGGAAAGCCCAGCACAGGCCCGACCGGTAGCGGAGGGGTGGTGACAACCACGCGCCACGAGCGAGGAGCGGGGAAAAAAAATATAATCATGTAAAAGAATAAATATCTCAGTCATGCATAATCAGGAAAAACTTACTGCATCACTTTGGCTACGCTTCGATATATTTTATGAGATGTTCTGAATACTCGACAACTGCACACCCCGAAACGTATGTTTTTGATTTCTATATGGACTTGAATATTTGAGTACATTCGTTCTCGATGCAAGCCAAAATAATACTTGATATAAGGGCAAATTTATCCTAATATCAAGAATTTTGGCTACCAATAAGAACAAATGCATGTACTCAAAAATTTAAGTCCGCGCGCATAGAAATCAAGAACACACTTTTCTGGGTGTAAAGAGTAAACGATTGAATCCGTCCTCCAATACGGGGGAAACGTGCAATGACTTTCACTTGCTCTCTTCTCTAATTGTTTCTGGCACCGCCTCTCCTTTGCCCGTGCTTTCCGGCTTTCCGCCACACTAAGCAGCCCTCGAGATTCGACTTAACTTTGGCCAGGCAGCGTGGCGGGGCGGGGGCGTGGCTGGCTGGCGCCATGCTGGGCTTGAGCTCGAGTTACCACGTCACGCAAACCTAAACTAACCCGCAGAAAACTTTTACGGAAAAGGGGCAACGAAAAGCAGACTTGAAACACCGTGGGTAATTAATGACTAACGAGTCAGTTTTGTCGGCATTATGCATACTCCGGCAGCAGTGCGTGGTCGTATTCCGTGCCGAAACGGGAAACCTTAGCCCACGTTCCACCGGGGCTCCGCGGTCTCATCATGTACAGCATCATCCTCCCCAGCAGATAGCACGCTGGGCCCCTCAGTGTCCCGTCCCGGTGGTCTCCTCGTCCAATGCGGGCGGGGCGGGGCGGGGCGGGGCGGGACGGGGCACTATCGGGAGGCATGCATCATGCTCGAGCGTGCTGCACTGTACAGCTGCACACACACACACACGCCGCCGCCGCCACGTCCCTAGTATAGTGCCGGTCCGGGCTGGCCTGGCACACGTGGTGACTCACCGATCGCGATCAGAGTATACCGCCGTGGCGGCGGGCAGGGCCGGGCAGGGCCGCACGGCGGACGTGTTCCAGCGGACACACGTGGTGTGCGCGGTGAGGTCTTGCCGCCCCGCCCCGCCCCGCGCATCACATGCGGACGAGTCGCTTATCACCAGTGACACGCGCGCCGCCGCGGGCCGGAGTTGCGGAATCGTCCAAAGAGAATCTGAAGCGAGTCCGCAGCCGTGCGCAGCTTCAGAGACACGTGTGTGTGTGTGCGGGCGGGGGTGACGGGTGACCCCGTCGAGGAGCACTCGAGGGACCCACCGGGGGCGTGGTCGAGGGGGGATCACTCACAGAATGATTTGGGAAACTTTTCATTTTAAAAAAAATTAAAAAATTGATTTTTCTTTTGAGTTTTCAACAAGAATTTCACGTTTCGAGAAATTTAAATCTTATCCCCTCTATTTCTGACTTTTCCATTTTTTGCCATTTTTTTTTTGTTAATTTGTTCTCGATTTTTAAGATTGTTCTGTATATTTCTTCTTGATTTTATTTTGATTTTTCAAATATTTTTATGTTTTTTAAGGGGGCGTACAATTTTTTTTTTTTGAAGTAAGGCCCCCCCCCCTCGGGCGGGGTTCTCCTGCCCACACACGAGGAGCAGGACGAGGTGAGGACGACGGCCTCCAGAACCAAACGCGGCTCTTCTTTTGTGCTTTGCGCCCGGCGCATCAAGCCTGTGCCTCTCATTTTACCCCGTCGCTTAATTGTTATTTTTTCATCCCTTTTCTTTTCCTAACATTAATTACCAGCAGCACCAGCAGCGCGCACGCTCCGGCTTGACAGTATCCATGGCAAAAGCAAAGAAACAACGAGGCGAGCGCATCGAGCCGGAAAATAATCAGCTCCCAAGAGGAGTATACGGAGGAGAATTTTTTTTTAACGAACAACAACAACAAAAAAAGCATCTAACTAAAAAGCAAACAAAAATGTCTGCTGGCGGTGCGGTGTGCGCGGTGCGGGTCGGGCAGATAAGCTGGTCGGCGCACGAGCGCCACGGCGTACCGCTCCCCGCCCCGCCCCGCCCCGCCCCGCCCCGCCCGGCTTCCCGCCCCGCCAATGACCCGGTTAGCGTCAGGAGTCATAAGCGCAGACAAACGCAGGTGCGACCCGCAATAAGACCGCGCAGCTGGCTCAGACCACCATTGTAGACATTAGCTCAGGAATTTGAAAAAAATAATTAAAAATATGTTGAAAAGTTCAAAAACAAACATATATGTAACGATTTTCTTTTTTGAAGCTATTCTACATTTTGAGTACCGTAAAAGGAAATTTCCTCCAACTGCCTGCGATACCCGAAACGCCGATAGTTCACTTCTGTCCTGACCGACTCGTTCTCACGGCATGGGTGTCCTGGCCGCGGCGCGCTGTGAGACACCGCTCCCCCCCCCCCCCACGTTGCGCCGTTACGCCCTGACGTCGCCTTCCTGGAACACTGCGCTGCGAGCGCTGTCACACCCTTGGCCTATCGCCTCAGTATATATTGTGTCTCGGGAGGTGGCGGGGCGTGGCAGGGCGTGCGTACCGCTGGCGCCAGCCCCCTCCCCGCCCCGCCCCGCCACCTGCCGCGCGGCCGCAGCTGGGCTGGGCAGCTAGGACGCGCCCCGCCCCGCCTCCCGGGGGCCCCAGGCAGATGGGGCCCGGGCACGGCACGGCACGGCCTGCCTGGCCTGCAGGCTGACTGCGAACAGCGTTCACAAAGTGTCCTCTCTCTCGCTCCTTTGAGGCCGAGCCCCCCACGAGTGCGACGAGGACAGCAGAGAGGCGCGGCAGATGCACGCACAGCACGGCACGGCATGACCGCGGGGCGCCGCGGGGCTTCACAGAAGGAGGCAATCACATCGTGTCGTTACCGTCCGCCTCCATCTCATTGCTCGCCATGCGCGACCATCGCAACACAATAACTTTTCATAATAAATCAACTGCAGTTCTTCGGATCACGTGTTCGCCCATGAGGCCCATATTCGTAACCTGACATTGCAAAAATCGCAGAGTAAAAGGACAATATGTATAAATAAAATTTTCATGGGTGAGCCCATGCCGTTCACCATCACTTTCACCGCCACTGGCCCCGGCCGTTCTCCTCCCCAACGAGCGCGCACTACAGGCGATAAGCCTCAATAAACACTGACGCGCACACACACGCCAAGCCGTCGCTCTGTGCTCGTGGCTGCGTGCCGCCCTGCCCCGCGCCCCGCGCCCCGCCGAGTCCCGAACAAGAGGTCCGTTTTACTTTCGTCCGCCGTACTTGTCCGTGCTGACCGGGCGAACCCCGCCCCGCTACAGTTGTACAGTACAGGCCTGCGCGCCCGCATAGTCTAGCAGCAGGCTCTGATTTCTGGGTCACTGCACATCAGGAAAATCGTCTTGATTGAGATAGCCAGCCAGACTCGCCCCGCCACCCGCCTGCTGGCTCACAGGACTGAGAGGCCCGAAAAGCGCCCGCGCCGGTAGGCAACCCGCTCGCACGCCTGGCGCGCGGGACAGTATCGCGGGGAGCCAGGCGGTTCATCGACCCTGAGTGGAGGAGTCGGCAGTAGTAGCGAGTTTTATTTCAACAGGGTTCAGCAGCGCAGGGCGCCCAGCAGCGCTGCATGCGCTCCGTCCTGCAGAGGCGATAGCCAAGTTTGAATGGAATGGAATGGACAGGGAGCGCTGCTGGGCGCTGCAGGGCGCTGCGGGCGGCGTGGGGAGTCGGGGTGGGGGGCCGGGCCGGGCCGGGCCGGGGCACACACACCACACAAGTACTGGGCCGGTCAGAAACCCGCGCGGCGCGGCGTACTATCAGGCGGCCGCCGCCGCCGCTGCAGAACGGATACCCGTTTTAACGGCAACGCAAAAGAACTCCGATGAGCCTTCTTATCGTGACTGCATGAGCAGAGCATCGGTTAGTTTCGAATTTAACTGCAGACGTCATTATGAGGTGATGAGGTGTCTCCAAGGGTGTCTCACCTGCCCCGCCCGGCGCCGCCAGGCCGGCCGTGCTCGCGCGGCCCTTGAGGATAGGACGCGAGGAGTCAATTCGAAAAATCATTTTTTAACAAAAAACAAAAATCATTTATAAATAAAAATAAATAGAATCAAGATAAAAGATACTGAAAACCCGGAAAATCGAGGACACATGAACAAAAAAACGAAATAAAATTGAAAAAAAAAAATCAAAAATGAAGGTAAAAGATCAAAATTTATCAAAAAGTGACAGAAATTTTCCTAGAAAAATTAAAAGAAAAATCAAAACAACAAAAACTTAAACTATAAAGTCAAAAAAATCGTTGAACACATTTTGTATGAGTGATTCGGGATAGGACCCCCTGCGGGCTGCGGGCCGGCGGCGGCGGCCCAGCCGCATGCCGCGTGGTGAAAGGGAAGCGAACAGCCGCGCAAACGCTAAACGCCTGTCATGTTCCCGAATGTCTGCTGCCCTGGCCCCCAGCCGGAGAGTTTGCGATTCGGCGCCGACACGCTACGCTGCTACGCCAGGCGCCTCCCCGCCCCGCCCCGCCCCGCCCCGCCCCCGACTGCCTCGGCTCGCCTCGAAGCAGCATTACGACAACAGCGCGGCGCCGTCGTCACCACGGTCCGCTCCGCGCGGCCCGGTTGCGGCCAGACACGCGCACAGCAACTTTTGGCGGGCGCGGCGGCGCGGCGGGAAGCAAAACTCAGCAGAGTTCCGCGATTTTCGTGAGGCTGGTTAATTTCACATAAAAAATATTGTTCAACATGCGTCGTGGCGCATGCAGTATCCGAAGGAAGGAAAGAAAACAAGAAGATGAGAAAAAAATGTTTGGGTTTACTTCGCAGGTAACCGGCCGGACAACTTTTAAAATCGCCCTAAAGTGGCTCCATCTTCCTCGGGACGGTCTGAGTCTACAGCGAGTCCAGGCCGGGCTCTCAGGTCCCAAGTATACGAGCATCGTTCGGTTCCGTCCGATATCTCTGCGCTGCGTGTTCCACCGCGATGAGGCTGGAGGGGGGAGGAGGGAACAGTCGGTGCTCGCGGTCACCTGTTTTCTGCAGAAGATCGCGGCAGCAGATGCAGAACCAGTTTGGGGCTGCGCTGCTACCCAGCGGTGCGTTCTGCCAATAAGTGAGTAAGCGGGGAGCGGGAAGGGTGGCGTCGTCACACACCTGTCTTGTCAGCGGTCAGAAGCAGGTGAGACCAAAATCGCAATGCGCCAGTACCACCTGCGGAGGGTCCACCTCGGCCCTGAATGCGCGAAGGAACGGGCATTCCACTTGTGCATGGCAAGATCCCGGGGTTCAAATACCGCAATCAGATATTTCTTTAAAACTAGTTATAAAACACTGACTTTTTTCCTGGCTCCCTGTGATCCCGGTGGCGCGGGCCCGGTGGGGGGCCCCGCTCGCCGGCCGGTGTATAGGGAGGGAGATTCCCCCTGATGGGCGACTGCCCCGTCCTCCCCCCGGGGGGGCCAACGGGTCCAAGCGGCGCGACCCGAGCGACTAGACATATTGGCTCGACAGGGCTCACGAAACATAATCAAGTGAAATTATGTCGGCATACTGACCGCCCGGCGCCGCCCGGCCCGGCCCGGGCCTGGCTGTGCTGCTAAGGCTGAGCGCTGAGCCGCGCCGCCCGGGACCTCCCCAAGCCCAAGTAGGCCACCACGCCGCACTGCGCACGGCGGCGCGCGGGGCGGGGCGCGGCGGGGGCAGGATACACTGCGCCGCGAACTCGCAAAATTATAATCCCACCACTACACATGACGGCAGAGAAACTCGTCGCGAGAGCCCGCGGGCGGCGGAGCTACATCACTACTGCAACTAACTCCACGGGAGATCGGCAAGTCAGTCTCGGGTGGCCATGGCGATAGCCTACAGCGAGGAGGACTACGGCCCGGCCCGGCCAGCGCAGCTGGACCTGTTCCCACGATAGGCGGACGGACGCACCGAGGCGCCTGCTTTAGTCCTCAGGACGGAGAGGGGACCGGGCGGGGCCGGGTGGGGAGGCCGCGGGCCTACGGAGCAGCAGGGGAGCTAAACAGCTGACTCAACGAGAGGCCGAGAAAACAGCGACCAAGTCCCCCTGATGCGAAGCCCGCCGCAAAACGCGTCCAGGACGAGAGCACGCGACGCTCGCCGCGCACTAATCCCGTATAACGTTCGCAAAGTGCAATCAACCTAACTTTGGCTAAAGTGCCTCCTAACTCTGTCCTACCCGGAGGCCCGGATGGGAGGGGAGGGGGCCAAAAAGCGGTCTGGTTGCCAAAGTAAATTTTCCCAAAGTTTGTTCCACTAAGTGCCTTTCTTTTTTCTTTTCCATCCGTGTGTCTCCACTGTTGCTGTTTTATATATACAGCACCACGATGATGCTGCTGTTTCAGACGAGCATCGAGGGCCCACGGACGGAGGGGAGTCTCAATAGAGTTTCCGGACAGAGTTCATGACGGAAAGCTATGAATATATACAAGCTGAAAGGCTAGGCTCAACTAGACCACGCCAGGCTTAGAGAGGCAGGCCGCGCCGGGCTGCGCCGGGCTTAGCGGAGCCGAGCCGAGCCGAGCCACGCAGATCCACGTTGCGGAAGGCAGTGGACGACGCTCCCCAGGCGCGCAAAGCCCTCCAAATATGCAGCGGGCGATCCGTCATCAGTGAACCGTACGACAGCAGCAGCGAGCTGCGCACTTAGCGAGGCACGCGCGCACGCGTCCAGAAACAGACCTTTTCTTTAAAAAAAAAAAAATCTATATATATATTATTTTGCCGAGCGCGCGCGGTATAGTTTTGCATAAAATTTGCGGCGCTGAGCTCCTATTACCCCCTGACACACACACGCAACACGTCAGGGCGGGGTTATGACGCGAGTGACGTCACGACCAGCCAATCACAACCACCGCTCGCAGCGCAGGGCAGGGTGGCGCGGCGCGGCGCGGCGCGGCGGGGTAAAAAGGGCTCCGCTCCGTCCCCACGTATCGATCGGCCGTCCCGTCCCGACCACCCTCTGGCTGTACCTCTCTCTCTCCCTCTCTCTCTCATCCCAACGCCGTGGCTGCGCATCTGCAGCAGTCCATCTCACTCCCCGCCGGTCTGCGCGTCTTTTCCGTTATACAAAACGCGAAAAAAGGGGATAAAACGGCAAGCAGAGGAGGGGAGAAATACAGTATTCCTCCCCCGCAAAATCAAGCAGATTTGTTTTATAAACAGAAGGAGACGGACGGAGGGCGCCGTTTCCACATCAATTATTACAAAAATCAACAGTCGGGAAAAAATGAGGCAGAAGGCAGCAGAAAGAAGAGCCGGAGACGGAGAAGAGGAGGAGGAGGAAAGTACGCACTTGATAAAACTTTTGGCCCGCCGGGTACACTGCGCTCAAGGCAACCAGCGCAGTCAGACGGGCCGCGGAGGAAAATAACCCCGAGTAGAAACTCCTTCTGCTGGGGCTGGACATCGCTCCGACAACTTCTTCGCCTTAGCAGGAGAGTGGCAGCGAGTGGATAGGGGTTCGTTACTCGTGACTCAAGCAAAAAAAGGGGGGGGGGTTACAACCATGCAGTACAACGAATTGAGTACAACATCCGTCCCCTTATTTCTGATGCCACCGCGCAGCGTATCCAATAACCCGAGCTTGTATGATAGACCCTTGTCATGCTGCTACGCATCGTCTGCAAGGAGGAGCTCCCCCCCCCCTCCCTCCCCCCAACCCAATTCCCCCGCCAAATCGTCCTGGCCGCAACACGAGCACTTCCGGTGGCCGCGGGCTGCGCTGCTCCAGTGCAGACGACACGCGCGCCGCTAGCAGACGACGCGCCGAATGTAAACAACATGACTGCGCTCCGTTTCGCTCCGTTCTGCTGCTACGCTGCGGGCCTCCCGGCAGCGCCCGCCCGCGCCCGCGACACGTGGGACCCGTAAACACGTCGCGATCACCTTGTTGTTGGCTCGCGAAATGCTAGGCAGGCCCGGCAGGCCACCGCGAGGGCGAGGACGACGACGCGGAAGTTTTCAAATTCAGAAGCGCGTCTGAAATACCGGATTGAACTGTGCGATCTATAGGACCCGCGTGCTCCTGGGATCAGACGACGGCCACAGAAAAAATGGACCCCCGCGTGTTACATTCCGCTTTTTCCGAATTTCTTAATTTTTTATCTTTTTTCAATTACAAGTAAAAGTAAACCATGTGCGCTGCGGTGCGTGTGCGGTCGCCTCCTACCCGGCGCGGCGGCGCTCTGCTGTGCCTGGCCGCCCGGGGCCCGGGCCGCTGGGCTGGGCAGGGCTGGTGCTCACCCGCGACCAAAGCGAGAACCTGTTCCATAAATCAGGTGACAACACACGCGTCGCCGCGCGGCCCGCGCGCGCGCGAGATAGAGTGCGTCTGGAAGGCATAATGGGGGCCTTTTAGGTCCGGCCCCGCGGCCCGGCCCGGCACGGGCCTATTGCGTTGGACACGGTGACACGGTGTCGCGCCTCGAGCAGCAAAAGTCGGATCAGCCTCGGCCAAGGACGACTCCATTATTTGGCCAGCAGCGCCATATGCCACCCGTCCGTCCGTCCATCCAACCATCTATCTGGTATCTGGTCGTCTTGTCCCGCAGCCGCGAGAGCATCGTTTCTTATACCGCGCTATGGCACGGACCGCACGGCCTCGGCGGACCCGAGGGGGAAACAACTCTGAAATTTTTACACCCCTCGTAATTAAGACAATTAAAAAACAAAACTTCAAACAGTTCAGGAAAATTTCAGAAAAATCATTAAAAAAATCAGAAAAAATATCAGGAAAATTCACAAAAATTATCTGAAATTCACATAATTCGAGGGAAAACTCAACCAAAAATTCAAAAAATTTGGATCCATAAAATTAGAGTTGTTTCCCACTCGCTCGGACCAGACCGAACCCGACCGGACCAGCCAGCTGTAGGGTTGGGTCGCGTCGCCTGGCCTGGCCCCGTAGCAAGGCACGGTAGGGGTTTCATCGACAACCCGCGACGGACAAAGCCACGAAAAAAAAGGAGAGAGAAAAAAACACTAGCGTCGTCAATTACGAATCCAAGATCATTCCATAAAATCACGTCATTAGTGCGTGAGACTGTTTACAAAACTTTTACGGCGCAATGCGCAGTCGGGTCTGCGCTGCGGGCGGCGGGACCGGTCGCAATTTCACCCCACCCCCCCCCTGCCCGTCCTCATATGACCTTCTTTATTTTCCTGCAGCAAACACGTGGTATGGTATAGCTTGGCGTCCCCGCTGCTCGCCTCGCTCCAAATTTATTATTGTAGCCGCGCGAGAGAAAAGAAAGGGAGAAAAGTACCGACCGCGACGGGCCGGGCCGGGGAGCTCTGCCGATAGCGCTATCCTGTTTCCTCGCAGCCTTGCGTTGCATACATACGGCACAGGCCTGCCGAGGCCGCGCAGCCATGCTCCCTCTCTCTCTCTCTCTCACACTCCCTTTCTTACTCAGTCTCTCTCTCCCTCCGCCATTTCCTCCCGCAGCCAGGCACTCCGCCGCCGCCGCCACCACCACAAGGAGGACATCGCCGGAAGGAAACAAACGCCCTTCCCGCGCGGGGGCAGCGGGAGGGGGAAGCACTGCAAATAACGCGAAAGCCGCCGCCGCTGCCGCCATTTGAGGCCAAGGGGAGGAAGGAACACGCACTCGCTCCTTGCACTGCACTGCGGCGAGTGGGTATACGGGGTAGGAGGGGCGGGGCATAAAGGCGAAATTAGAGAGCAACACATATCACATAATGACGATGATTATAATAATATAGGTTCAAATTAAAAAGGGGGGAAGGGGAGGTTCAGGTGAACAAAATATTCCCCGTGCACTCAGAATCTTCTAAAAATATTTTTTTTCGTATAATACAAAGAAATCTTTGCAACCGTAATCTAAAGGAAATTTGTTTGCATTACAAAAGTTTTTCCTTGTATTACAAAGATTTTTCATTGTATTACAAAGAAACTTTTGCTTTGTATTACGGTTGCACAGAATTCTTTGTAATAAAAGAATTTTCTTTGTTTCAGGCTTTAAGAGTGTGTGGCCAGGTGGTTGGTTGTTATGAGCGACAGTCACGCAATGCGAGGCGCGCGTATAAGAGTCGGTGCAGCTAGCCCACCTGCAGAGGAGGGTGTCGATACCCGGCCGCGCCCAGATGGGATGAGCGCCCCAGAAGCGCTGCTGTGAGTTTTCGAGAGGCGTAACTACTTTCACGAGCGCAAGCACGCGTCTTAATTAAAGGAGAAAGAAAAATTATCGGCAGCAGCAGACTGGATATAACACCCGTGAGCGAGTGTGTGTGAGAGGAGTGGGCGTGAGGCTCAGAGTATAAAGGCGTTATCAACAGGAAACACAGACGAGCAGTAATCGGGTAATAACTGCTCCACCTGTCATCACTTTCCACACACACGCATACACACACGAACACTGTGAAAAACATCTTAGTAGATTTACGGTGACTTTCAGATGACGACTTACGAAAAATGTTGTTAATTTACGACGACCCTTTCTTGCTCGTGTTTGAATTTCAAGTTGATAGGTAGTGCTAAAAATTTTACGATTTGTAATTGAATTTAATTTTACAACTCCGCCTCCTGGAAAATTTTCCCGTAAGCCTAAGACAATTTTTCACAGTCACAGTGCACGCACAGTGTGGCCACGCGCACACTCCCTCACACTCTAAGATACACACACAGCCGTGCGCGAGCAACACGCACGCAGACGCGTGTGGTGTGGTGTTGCGCTGAGAGTCCGGTGAGAGCGAAGCAACACCTCATCCATTACACTGTTAAAATGGTGATGATGATTGTCGGTTGCCGAATTTCGTCGGGCACGCGGGTCAGGCCAGCAGCAGGCTGTAGTCCAGGGCCCAGTTAATGGTAATGTATCTAACGCCAGGCTGCGCTCCTCTCGCGCTCTCTCACTCGCTAGCGTTATTTCCGTCTGTAATTGCTGGCTCCGCGCGAGGCGGGGCGGGGCGGGGGTTATGAGACGATTCATTCGACTGGAACAGGACACGAGGGAGCAGTAGCGCTACGTAATACACACTAAACTCTTATGAATTTATTTATTTTTTCTCATTTAAACTTAGTTGTGGACTTGTGTCCATTGTGTTCTTCCGAATAAGTTTGGTACAAAAAGTGCTGGTTGGTCAAAGTGCTCAAGATTACAATTAAAGCAGCGCATAGCGCATGGATGTTAATTAAAAGTATACCCCCATGAGTAGAAAGAGTGCAAAAGTTCATAAGGAATTAGTGAGTGGTGCGAACTACGTACGTACACATATTGTGCATCATTATACATAAATATTTGTGAATGGAAGGGACATAATAAAGCATAATTATGCAGAAAACATATCGTGTATAATTATGGTTGAATAAAGTCCTGCAAGGCTGGCTTATGCACAACAATGGGCAAAAGAGTTTAGAGTGTCCACGAGCAAGGGATAAGTCCGAGTCTCACTTGTAATGAACACACATGTCATGATGCAGAGCGGGCGACGCTCATAAATATAATCCCCCATCGCCTGTGTTCGGCTTTCGCGCCGAGGAGGGGATTACTCATACCAAATGTGTACAAAAACTTTTTTTATTACTTATTCATTTTTTTTATTTCTTCTGTAGATTTTTCAAGAAAAAATTCTGTCACTTTTTCAAAAACTTGGATTTTTTTAACCCCTTTTCCAAATTTTTCAACTTAATTTCGGTTTATAGTTCATTTTTTCTCGATTTTTCGTGTTTTTTTTTCTTTGTGCATTTTTCTTCCTAATTTTCATTTTGATTTTTTTTTAATGCTTCTTGGGGAGCCGTAAAATGATTTTTCGAAGTAATCCCCCCTCGTTTCGCGCCGTTCCGAGCTGACGCATTGTACTGCGGGTGCGGGGAAGCCCTCGGTGCCCCTGCACCTGCCTCTGCAGTGGCTCGACCTCGGCCCCTTTCGCCCTCCTAGCAAGGAGCCCTTGACAGCGTCCGACCGTCCGGAACTGTTTAAACTTGGCCTTCCACGCTTCGCGTTCTGTTCTGCCTCAACGCAGCCCGATGCGAGATCGAAGACGGTTGTGTGTAGATCGATGGGGAGGTACACTGCCCAGCAACAACACGCGGCGGCGGGGGCGCGCGCCCGGCCCTGCTGGCCCCTCCTGGCCCCCCGGAGCGCAACGGGCATAAGTATTTTCGGGGGGCGCCGCCCACTCGGATAGATTTACCGTCCCGAACCCGTATATCTCTACGCCATACGGGGAGGGGGGGGGGAGTCCAAAGGAAGGGAGTGCGGGGCGAGAAAGAGAGAGAGAGAGGGGGGGGGGAGGACCGAACACGCGGTGTGCTTGTCGTTAACTCACGTACCGTGTGTGGGGGGTTAGGGGGGCGCGGGCGGCGAGGCAAGGCAGGCAGCATGAGGTGTCTATATTGTATATTTACTCTGGCTTAGCCCCACTCCCCCGCGTGCGGCATCTTCCCTTGTCTTCGGCTGGGTTCGGGAAAGGCTTCTATTTTTGAGAGCGACGTGCGCAGGGCGGGGGGGCGGGGCGGGGCGGGGCGGGGCGGGGCGGGGGCGGGGGCACGTCGGAGACGCGGAGCGCCGCCGCAGCGGGGGTCAAGGCAAGCAACGCGCACACACACACACACACACAGTCACTCACACACACGCCGCACATACTAACCTTACCTCAAGACGGCGAGGCGAGGTCTACAAACCCCCGCCCGCCCGGCCCGCGCTTTCGGTCAAAGCTTCTTGCACAGCTACCGCTACTCCTCAGCACTGCAGGGCGTGGCGGGGCGGGGCGGCGTGGACCACAAAAGACAGCCTTCTTTTCGCGCCGTTTCCGAAAGCCCCAGCCCCAGCCTCAGCCTGCCTTCGCGCCGCGCCGCACCGCACCGCGCCTCTCAGCGGCCGAGCGCAGCCAGCTATTTCCGATTCGCTACATCCATTAACGGAAGGAATGTCGGGCCGGGTCGGTCGGGCCGGGCCGCGACCAAGAGCTTCTTCTACATCAGCGCGACTGGCGCCCGACCGCCCCGCCGCGCCGCGCCGCGCGATGGTCGCAGAAAGCGTCGCGTCGGGACAGAAGTACACCTCGAGGGGAGTCAAATAAGTACAATAACACCCTTGCGCTAGAAAGGCTCGACCCAAAACGCATACATATATATCCTAATCTAGGGGGAAACAACTCTGCAATTAGGTGAACAAATTTGGTTAATTTTTTTGGATTTTCATAATTTTCTTTGAATTCCCTATTCTGAAAAAGATTGAGTCGGAACTACGTCCGAAGGACAGTCCGTAGCTTAGCCGTTGGGCAGTTCCACCCATCCATTGGACCGTTCCAGAAAACTTTTTTGTGATTTTTAAAAATAAGTTTTGCTTGAATTCTATCTAATTTTTTTTTAGAGTTTTTGTGACTTTTCCTTAATTTTTCTGATTTTTTTTCTTTTTTTGAATTATGAAAATTTAAGGGTTGTTGCCCCCCCCCCCCCCCCCTTGATCCTGAATCGGTCGTGGCAGTCTCCAATTTTTCAAAAATCGATTGGTGTTCCGCAGACGTCTATCTGCGCTTGCACCCTCACCCTCCGTCGTTGGACGTCGTCCTGACAGCCCACGACGCCGCCGGGCTGTACTGTCGAGGCGGGGCGCGGCGGGGGGGCGAGGAATTCTCTCGGGGGCGGAGTGGAGTGGCCGCGCTGTCTGACGAAGCAGAGAGAAAACTTTGCGTGGAGGGCAAAGAAGACAGACGTGCGCCGGGGACGCGGGCCGGGCGGGAGCCGACGACAGCGCAGACGGCGGGCGCGGGCGGACGGATCAAGTCGAGCTCAGCCAAGGCGAGGCATCCGAGCCATGTGAACCCCACGGAGTATGTTTCGCATGGAGCATTATTACTTTGTGATACTCGAGGCGCCCTTTCAAACAGGCATTTGGTTACCCGCTCTCGCCTAAAGGCGCGACGGCCCCTCAAATAGGCAGACCCGAAACCGAGGGAGAGACAAACCTGAATTTTGGTTTACAAATTTTGTGAATTTTCGAGGATTCTTCTAAATTTTTTTCTGAATTCTTTTAAATTTCTCTGTTCCTGAATTTTTCTTCATTAGCTACGAGGTGTACAAAAATTTCAGAGTAGTTTATTCACCGAACACTGCTGCGTGCGTATTCTATTCAGGGGGCTCGTCTGCATTACTAGAGCAGTGCCCGCCCCGTGCGCACCAGGTTGCCTACCTACACTCTCTCGCTGCACTCCGCGAGTGCAACGGCATTCAATGATTCAATGCCGCCTGCTCCGTCTCCTTTTTGTCTTGTCTTTTTTTTTCGAGTGGCTTGTTCTCGGGGTTTCTTTTCCCATCTGCCCCGCGCTCCGTTCACGGGAGCAGGCAAGACAGTGAGCACGGCGGGGCGGGGCGGCGCGGCGGTGTGCAGCGGCGCGCGGAGGCCGCACAGCGCAGCGCCGCGCCGACCCTGGCGAAGACGCCTGTCAACCAGATCAAGTGAAACCGGTACGGCGGCGGCACGCCATCAGCCAGCAGGCCGAGTCAGGTCAGCCCAGCCCGAGCCCGCCTGCCCTGCGGACGCTGTCACGGGGGCCGCGGGGGGGAGCGAGAGGGTGGACAAAGAGAGTGGGGGGGGGGCGGAGGGAGAGAGAGAAAGAGACGGGACACCAGGCCGGGCTGGGCTAGGCCCCGAGCGGGCAGAGATCGCGCTAAGTGCAAAGGCAAACACTCGGCAGGGCAGCGGCGGCAGCACCTGAAGGCATAAGGAGTGTCGGCGTGGGTGGCTGCTGGCAGGAGTGGGTGCGCAGCGGTCGAGTGCACACAGCCGTCTCATTCCGAAGATCGCTGCTGTCGCGTGTCCGTCCTTGTCGCACCCATGGGACCCCGCCGCGATCCCCAACATAGGGCACCGCCATGGGTGCGACAAGGACGGAAGAGCGGTCTTCGGAATGAGACGGCAGCGACGCTGGCGACGCGACTGTGTCGTCGTAAACGCTCACGGTAAGTATTTGGCTGCGGGCGCAGGGTGGGGTCGAGTGAACGAGTAGCGAGTGCGTGGCGTGGGCGGGTGTCTGGTATCACATGCCGTACCCGGACCGCTTCCCAGGTGCATTGCCCCGGGGCTGTCATGCACCTTATTCAAGAGAGCGCGCGCGAGCAAGAGGAAAGAGCCCTGTCAACCACCTGCTGCCCTGCGGTCTCCATGGCAACCGAGGCTCTGCTGCTCCACAAATTTTCATCCGCACGCATGTGATTAAGCGCCGCGCCATGCTGGCGCCTGGGGCCACACCGCGCCGCAGCTGCGGCCTGCGCCTGCGAGACGCTCTCCTCGCGCTCTCTCTCTCTCTCTCTCTCTCTCTCTCTCTCTCTCTCTCGCACCTGTACGGCGCACCCCATGAGTGCGAGAGGGACGGAGCGAGGAGAGTGTTCGTCTGAATCAGTCTGCAGGGCTGGAGGGGGGGAGCTACTGTGAGCCACACCTGGAGCGAGGGGCCTCTTGGACCCGGCCAGGCCGGCCGTAGCCCTGCAGACTGATTCAGAGGGGCGCGCTCTCCTCGTTCCGTTTCTCTCGCACTTATACGGCGCTCCCCAGGAGGAGAGTGAATCAGTCTACTGGCCAGGACTTGAGGCGGCGCCCCTGCACCGCACCGCGCACCGCACGGCCACGGCCTGACGGACCACTTAGCACTGCGATAACAGGACAGGCCGCCAGCGCAGCGCACCGCTCAGCGCGCTCAGGTCGCAACCAGTCGCCAGCCGGCTCTGATTCACCGACAGTCAGTTCAGTTTTCCTCAGTAGCTTTCGGACAGAAGAGCGCGAAGACAACCAGACCTTAGTTAGCCCCGTCATCAGTCATCCAGCAGACTGATTCGGAAGAGCGCTCTCCTCGCTCTGTCTCTCTCGCACTCACGGGGCGCGCCCTATTGGTGCGAGAGAGACAGCGAGGGGGGAATGCCCAAATGCCCTTCGGAATCACTCTACAGAGCTACAGAGGCACATATTGCAGCCCGCCGCACCGCCGAGCGATTCTCCTCCCTGCCTCCCCGTGTCACGCCCTCCCAACCCGCCCGCCCGCCGAGGGAAGTCCACCCCGGCAGGGCAGGGGCGCGCCAGGAGGACGCCGCGTTTCGTGTCAAGGACTCACCTTTTAGGCTTCCATTTCCTCTTGAGAACGCCCAGCATGTGTGCCGCCAGAGCGAGCAGCAGGAAGCGGACGACACTGGGGAGGCCGTTCCAGCCCCAGGACAGCCACCGCCACCACGCACACCAACAGCCGTCCGGCACCGGCCACGGGCACGCCACGGGCACGTCTCCGGCGTCAGCACAGCGCCCTGGAGCTACTGCTCACTGCTGCTGCACCCGGTCCAGGCCCTCCGTCCTTGTCGCACTCGAGAGGGCCGCGTCTTCCTCCCCTTGACCGATGTGCGGAATCAGCCAACAGCCTGCGGGGGTGGCGACGGCGACGGCGGTGGGTGGTGGCAGTGCTCCAGCGGGGGGCTGCTGCTGGAGGCTGCTGCGGCTGCACTCCGCGCCGAGAGTAATCCGTGGGTATCCACAAGACCGCGACGATCCACACACACACACACACACGTGAACGTACACACTCACAACACACACTTAAAGGCTTCGCTGTCGCTCAGCCAATAAATATGACAATACTTGATCGCCAACTGCACAGCTCGCGACAACGCATTCGACTGAGTTTTGCCTCCTCTCTTTCTCGTTTTCAGCTTTTCGTCCGGTGCGGCGGGGCGACAGGGCGCGACGACACGACGGCTCAGACTCAGCTGACACGCTCCGCTACGCCTCGCCACGACACGGGCGCGCCACGTCCTGGTCCCGGTCCGTCGGCTCAGACACGCACACGCGACGCCGACGGCTCGTCCAGCCGGGCATCGCAACAGCGGCTCTCGCGTCGCGTACGGCACGGGGCGAGGCTGCTCGCGCTCAGCGGTCCCGCTGCATACTGACTGGCGGGTGGCGGGGCGGGCGGCGCGGCGGCGCGCGGCCTGTGGGAGACAGAGGGGAGGAGTGAGGTGAGGAGCAGGAGCAGCGCTGTGAGAGTGGGTGGGAGGGGAGGAGGGGCGATAAAGGGGAGGGAGGAAGTCTCTGGGTGTTCGGAAATGAAAGAGTTCTCGTGTGTTTGGACCGAAGTCATCAAAACTTGTGCCGTTGACGGACATAATGAGTGAAGTAGTAATTCTCACGGTCTATTATCTCCCCTCCTCATCCCCCGCCCACCCGCCCCCTTCTCTCACTGCCACATTTTTGACTGGTCCCTATTGTGAGGAACTGCAGTGAATTCAGTAATTCATAACTTTCATGATTATTGTTTTGGGAAAATTCGCGCTTAGGTATAGAGAGCCACAGCCTTACGCAGTCCGGCGTCAAGAGAGTGCTCCAACAGCAATATTTCACTTTTACAGAGCCCATTACTCATTAGAGAACACAATAAAAAGACAAAAGTTATCACAACAGCACCTGTTTTACTGAGAAACGAAGGAACAATAGAAATATGAACAGCACTGAGACCTGTGTCAATAAATACTGAGAAGCACTCAGGTTGTTAAAAAAAAATTTACACAAATATTTTACAATTCTCACAGTAAAACTTTGATTACAAAACAAGTACATAAAACTGTTAAACTTCAGTTGGTGACAGAGCTCTCAGCTGAACAATTATTGAAAACATTTACAAGTCATAAGATGGTTGGGTTTAAGACTTGAAGGTTCCCTAAGTTTCTAAATATCTTACATAACATTATGAAACAATTTTTAAGTGAGAAAATTCCATAAAGTGACAACCTTTTGTCAGGTAAATGGCCACACTCTGTAATGAAGGTGCAAAAATGCAAAATTCGATGGATTTTAAATAGGTGACCTCAGACAACATCAAGTTACAAGTGTGTCATCCAACTCTTCTTCCTTGGTCTCTGGCTGGTTGGCAACCTTACGGAGAACCTTGCTAATCACATCCGTGAGGGACTCTTGAGCTCCAGCATCCAATAAACTCAAACAGTACTGTAAAAGAGTTGACGAATTTTTTAGAGGAAAATATTGGGTGTTGAAAACAATGGCAAAATATCATCAAATCATCAAATTACTTACTTGCAGCATCTCTTCACCTTGTCGTAATCGCAAAACAGCAACAAGAGCAATTTCACTATCTGCTTTAACATAACTATTTTTCTCCTTGGTTCCATTGACCAACATGGGTAAAGTGACTCTGAGGAGTTCTGGGGCAAAGGTCTTCCTATCATGTCTTCTGGCTAAATAGGAGCATACCCTAGACACTAGCTGCTTCACTTCATTTGAACTATGGTTCATAGTCTGAAAGAAAGCAAATTTTATTGGTATCAGGCTGAAAAATACATTATTAAAATAGCATCATAAATAATCCATAACACTAACCCGGACAAACGGTGATATGAGTGCTGTGGGCAATGTTTTACCATTTGACATGAGATAGTCAAACAGATACCCACAACACCTGATTCCATTTTGAGCAATTTGCACCTGTGGATCAAGAAAAATGTTTTATAGGAAAAGTAAAATTTATTTTGATTAATATAATTATTTAGTAAACCTTATACTCACTCTGTCGGCAACCAGATAGGATAAAATGACTCTATGCAGTTTATCACAGTAATTGTCAGTGTACACAACATCTGGACACTCTTTCAACGCAACGAAAAGAGCAGCACTTCTGCCATGTCTTAGCATCCAATCCAAGGAATTATCATCAACTGTTGGAATATAAATGGTTTTTGTTAAGCAAGGTATAAGACAGAGTTCATATATAAATTCAGTAATAACAAAAACATTAAGTACACACAGTCGATCTACATTTTCACACAGCTTTAAGGAATTTGTATCTCACCTTGGGGTGGAGGCTTAAAACCTCTACCCTTCAAACGAGTTTCCTCAACTGATGCAAGCAGCATTAAAAATAATGAAAACTACTCTGAGTCTGAACTATATGTAAAATGTTTGAGGCTTCAAGGAACATAATATGTTTGTGAAGTGAAATTCAAATTTGACTAACTTACCGAGTAGGTTATCAGATAATACAGCAGTCAGTTGCTCAGGAGACAACCAGCGACATAAGGCACCAAGGCAACCAGCAGCAGCACATCTTGACACATCCTCATGATGACTTAGCATACCAGTGAGGGTTTGAAAGATCCCTCGACGGATTGTTTCTGACATTTTATCACCAGCAGCTGATATCATATACCTCAATGCTTGGAGCATGGTTTCCCTAAAATGGAAAAGGTGAATAGGCTGGAGTTAAAAATAGGAACAGAAAATTCTTTTAAACTATTTATGCAGGTAAAATAAATTTTCACCTGACTGATGGGTCTTCAAGATTTTTGATACTGTTGTGCAGCTCAGTGTATATAGGATCAGGTCTTGTGTGAATTTTGATAAGGTGCCCTGTAGCCACAGCTGCTTTAACTCTAACTATTCGGTTACCATCGTTAAGAGCTTTGACAAATGTGGTCTGAAGTTGAGGCAAGAATTGCTTCAACATAGCTCCAACCTGGGAAGGATGTGATTTTGCAATTCAGCACTCTACATACAAGGACACTAAGTTAGCAAAACAAAAACAAAATGGAAATTACCTTTGACAAAAGTAGAGACAATGTGTCCAGCACAGCTGCCTTTACTGGCCAGTTGAATCGATCACCAAGAATACGAATCAAAGGTCCAGTGATGTGCACCACGGATGGTGCAAGAGCCTCATTAGTTATAAGTTTTATCATGTCACCTATACAGTATGCGGCAACTTCCTTGATTTCAGGTGGGCCGTTAAGAACTGCTTCTCTGAACATTGGGAGCATAGGTGTGATTCCCTAAATAAAATGAGAGAGACATTCCATTAAAGAAACAAAATTTCAAAAGGTTGACACAAGGGATAAAAAAGTTAATTAAGAGAAGCCATAAAATCCTCACCTTGGGCAGGCAGAATCCAGGCATATGCTGTTGACCCTTGAGATCACTAGCAGCAAAACGAATTGCTTGTTTGATGTCACCAACATAAGCAGTTGATGCTGTTACTTCCAATGTCTGAAGCAAAATTTTAAAAAATCTTAGTTTTGACTATATATAAATGAATACCAGCGATACCAACTGTTGTCTTTCCAACCTTGAAAACCGCAGCAAGTGCTTCACAGCTCATGACTAGAACACCGTGATCTGAGTCAGCATAAAGATGAATAATACCACGTAGTAGTTGTGGCACATGTTGAGTATAGTTTGCTCTTGTTTGACCACAGAATGCACAAAGTAAAGCTGTGGCAGATCTCCGCAGATCAGCCTTATCTGAGCGCGAAGACTCCAGTAATGAATCAACAATTGTTCTGACACCAACTTCATCATTAACAGATAAGACCACAGCTTGGCAGTATTCCATTTCCTGAAAATTTTGAAGTGAGAATTTGTTTTACTTTCCAATACAAATAACAAACTGTAAAGTGAAAAGTATATTAAAGCTGCTTGTAATGTCTCCCACTTTGAACATTTCCCGCTTATATCACCGCGTTTATCCTGTACCAATTAGGCTTAAATGTAAAGCTGTTCCCTTTAAGCGTTCTGCGCGCGTAACGTTGAGATTTCGGCTCAAGTACAGGAACATTAAAAGGAACTTTTAGTGCAAGTTTAAAATACCTGAGCTTCCTGGGGTGTTCCTTGAGCAGATGACAGAGCAGTCAATAAAGCAGGGAGGATCTTGTTGAGATAGCGGGTAAGTGCTTCTCCAGCCACACTGGCCAAGATGGACAGAGCCTTTGTATTTACTGGAGGGGCAGTTAGTTGAGGAACTAAATATGGAAGCACCACGCGAGACTTGATGGCCATAACTTGTCTCAAACCATCCAGGGTGCATTCCACAACATGTGGGTCTGGATCACTCTGTAAAGTTTAACAAATTATGAATATAAAATATGTAACTGAACAGGAATAAGAGAAGTAATGTCTGAGTTGAGGTTTTTCAATTGCACCCACCAGCTGGTTAAGCATTGAGGGAAGAATATCATCCAAAGCTCTAACACCAACAGTAGAATGGAGACTGTCAAATGTCTTGGCAGCAGCCTCTCGAACTTCTGGGAGTGGATCACACATAGCTTTCCTGCAAAAATAAGATAATAAAATTTTGTATGCTTGTGGATCATCTTATCACTTTATTAATGTACAACACAAGATACACATACCTGACAGTGGGCACCAAACTGTTAACAAAGGTGAGCACCATATCTCTGCTAGTTGAGGCCATAATCTCAGATAGACCAATACAAACTCCCTGCCTCTGATCCGCCTGGTCAGATTCAAGGCCTCTCTCAAGAATAGGGATTATTTCAGGGAGTACCCGTTCTCCTAGCTTGCGTACAAGATCACCCAATGTACGAGCAGCAACCTGCCTCTTGTCATAGCTAGTTGAAGCAAGGCATCCAAGCAGAAGGCTGAACAAAGTTGGCAATATCTCACGCAGAGTGCGAGGGGTATTGGTCACCACCACCTTCCACACGTGAAGTGCAGCTTGCCTAACCATCAGTGCAACATCAGATCGGCCCATGTAAAGGCCAGCCAAAACTCTATTGCGACGAGTAGCTCCCAGCACATCAATAATAGCCCTGTGAGACTGTTCTGTTCCAAAGTTATCATCCTCATCTGCTGTCTCTGTTGACATTTTCCCAGACACTCCAGAAATTCGGTAAAGGAGATCTCCCAGGAGTTGGACAGATGAATATCTAATCCGCCAGTTGTCATCAAAGAGACCTTTCTCTAGCTCAGGTAACAGCAGCATGATAGCAGACTCAGCGTACAAATTGACAATACGTTGTCCAGCCTTTAATGCAGTGTCACGAACATACTCATTCTCATCAGCTAAGGCCTGAAAGTAGCAAAAATTAAATTATTTGCAGCCTATCATAATAAAAACTAAAACTACAGCACACAAGTAAGTTTGTATAATTTACCTTCAAAATGGGATTGATAATCTGAGGAATGTATGGAGTGAAATCATCATGGAAAGCTCCAGGCATGTAAATGAACATCATGATGTAACCGTCCTTCACATGAGGAGCTATGTCAGGACGCTCCGCAGTTGCAATAATTTCAGGCATCAGCTTGTGCATTTTCTCAACACCCAAACCGCTAACAACTTCACTGAGACCTTGCGCGGCCCCAGACCGGTCAACTGAGCTTGACTCTGATGTTAGAGTTGTCATCAACCAAGGCAGAAGATCTTCAAATGTCTGCTCTCCCATACCACGCACCATAGCACCAAGCGCTCTTGCCGATACACTTCGAACCTTAGTACAAAAGTAAAGATTAAAATTACAACAAAACAATGAATCTCACACAAATAGAGTCATTTCCCAGTAGCATACCTCAGGCACTGGATCCAACAAAGACGACTTAAGCCCAGGTACAATTGTAGGAAGATAAGGCATAAGATCCTTTTGGTCTGTCAGGGAATACATATTGCCTATAATTTGCGCAGCCATTTTCCTAGTTTCTGTAGCCCTGTCCATGAATGCTCGTTGCACAACAGGCATGATGAGAGCCAAGGACGGTGCATCAATGAAATGAACAAACTGTGTCTCTAAAAGTGTTTGAAGACATGTAGCAGTACGATGCGAGGGATCTTGAAGAGCTTCCAAGAGCACAGGAACAATAGCTGCAAATTGCAATAAAAATACATAGTTTCAGAAAACTAAACAAAACCTGCACAAAAAATAATATTGCTGAAGGTAATCAGAAAAATTCTATCCCAACTGCACGAGGGATAAACATACCTTGAATTTCTGGGTTACGAATCACAGAACCAATAAGCCTCAGAGCCTGGGCACCAGCACTTTGCACTTTAGTATGCGAGTCACTCAGCACTTCAATGAGCTTAGGTACTATGCTAGGAAGACAAGAAGAAAGTTGCTTTGGAGCACAGTAAGCCATGGCTCCCAACAGCTCAACTGAACCAGTTTTAGTACGCCAAGAGTCCTCCTCTAACGCTGACAGCAGAGATGGTAGAACCAGTTTTACACCATGTGCTGAGAGTTTGCTCATGACAACTCTGGCAGTTTCATCAGTTGCATCACGTACATACTGATTTCCATCACCAAAGCACAACAAAAGGTGAGGTAAAACATGCACAATGTAAGGTTCAAATAATCGACCCAACATATTGCACAACATTTCAAATGCAAGAAGAGCACCTGCGAAATCAATCAAAACATTAGTTCTAGGCCCAATCAAAATGGGGAGGTAAGAGAACAAAGCTTAGAGTAACAAATCTAACCTTCTCGATGTCGGTAATTTTTCTTATCTTGAATTGCCTCAGTTAGTTTTGTCATCACATCATATTGTTTTAAGGCCAAAATGCCCATACCCTTGATGATACCCGCAAGACCATATGCAGCTCCTCTCCTTTCACCATACACACTAGACTCGAGCAGTTGGTCCATTAACTTTTTGATCAATGTTGGTGCGTCATCTTTTACAGCAGGCACTAGATGAGGTAAACAGTTTGCCACAGCTTCTTGAACTTGCTGGGAAGGTGTTGAGAGGGCATCCACCAATCGCGCGACGATAGGCTTGACCTAAAATGTTGTGAAAAATTAATAATCAAATTAAAACTTTTCTGAATTTTTCAGAGCAGTATTAGGGGACAAAAGTTGAAGTCACAAACCTTGGGATCATCTCTGTCCAAATGCCTTGCTAAAGATCCCATGAGAATGACAACAGACTGACGTACAGCATCAAATTTACCAGAGTCTGGAGCCTTGTCTAGGAAGTTTTCAAACACTGGTAGTAAGCTATTTATTGTGTCTTTGCCATGTAAATCTACACATGCAAGGGCAGCATTCAACATGTTCTTCCTTACTTCTTCACTACGGTCCCCAAGGCCACTTGACACATAAAACTGAATGAGGCTAGACACCTGGTTGTGTGAGAGTAATGGTGCTAGCTCTTTCAGGGCAAGACCAACACCTCGGCGAGGCTCCCAAACATCAATAGCTTCTTCTTCTATGCGTCCAAAACTGTCAACTTTAGCTGGGATCATCTACAACACAAAAAGTGTCATTTATTTCGCTTCATTTAAAGGGGGAGGGAAGTTTTGAAAGAAATATTAAGTCTAAGATAAGACTGAAATACTCACTGTCAATTTCTCTTTGTAGATTCCAAGAAGATTTTCTATGACTTTTGGGATAGGTGAATCATATTCTTCAAGTAAGACAGCCAATGCTTTCGCTGCTGCTGTCTGTATAACATCAACTGGATGGACAACATCTAACAGAAGCCCCATCCAAATCATTTCATCAAGTTTCAGACCAGCAGCAGTCCAAAGTTTTGAAGCCAAGTCTCTGTACATTATTAAAAATTAGGATGATATAAGATATGAAATAACTATGCAGTTCATCACTAAAACAGGAAATTGATTTAACAAAGTCCTAGAATAATATTTGTACAAACCTATTCTCTTCTACAACATCAAATCTGGCAACCCAAATTCTTCTTGTCAGCCTGACAGCCTGTTCTGGATTTGTCTTCAAGGTTGGGAAGGCTCCAACCATTGCAGCTAAGCCCTGTGAAGAAAAATAGGCAGATATGGATACATGACTGTCTGCAGACTAAGTATGAAAAAAAAAGAAGAAAAAAAATTACATTAAAATCTTTTAGAAACTAACCCTGAGAGCAGCATCACGAACTGTTGTGTCCTGATTTTGAAGAGCAGACAACAAACTGTCAATTTCATCCTCAGTTGCTCTTGCATAACCTTCTTTACCAGAGCCTGAGGCAGCAACATCCATCAGAGCAGCACACACAAGTTGTTGCAGCCTTCCAGAAGATACACCTTTCAAGAAAAAAATTAAGTGAATTCATTGGAACTTCAGGGGAGGACTTCTTATATGAGATAAATGTTTTATGAGACAAGTTATATTTATATAATGCAAGACCACATACTGATAATTCCAATAAGCAGTTCAAACATCAATCGTCTTGGGAGGAGATCTGGATGGTAGAGATCAATGCCATCTTTAGGCTCAACAACTCCTCCTTGCATCTGGGCATGAGCAGAAATTATTTGTATGCCCTTAGTCATTAGACCTTCATCCTTTTGAACAGGCTGGTAAACCAATGCCTTTCGGATGAAGTTAAAACAGTAGCAAAATGATGGAGCAGGAAGGATTATTTTCTTTTCTTGAGCATCTTCAATAACTTCACTGCGAGGTCGAACTGTAGTCTTGTGCAAGAGCAAAATTGCTCTGGAAACAGCAGAATCTAGTTTCTCTTCTTCCCATGCGTCATCCAAATCACATTTGGGTTTGTGAAGGCGCAATGTAACATGGCCAATTAAGTCAGCTGATAGGGCAAGGAGTAATTAGGTGAAAGTAGGAGATTGAAGAGAGCTGATGTAATTTTTGTGCAACCCAAGTGCTTACCCAAGATTTTATGAGAGGAAGAAAATACACCCTCTTGCAGTTGAATATAAAGAGGTGCCAATTCAGGTGCTGCAAGAGGTGACTGCAGATCATTAAGAATGTTAGGAAGAATATCACGGAAATAACGGGATAGATGTGTCGGATTTCCTTTCAGAGCAGAACGAAGCATAGAGAGGCTGTTATCCAATCGATTTTTTAACTGCAAAAACAAAATCATTTATATGAACAAGTATGATAAGACATAGAAAGAAACGTTCCAATAATCAAAATGTAACCAACCAAGGTGAGCCGGGAGCGGATGGCACTCTCCTTCTCAAGCTGCACTTTCATTGCCTCTTTCTGTTTTGGATTTAATTCAGGCTCTTTTAATTTCCCTTCTCGCCTCTTCTTTTCTTCGAGCTCACGTCGCAGTGCCATTTCTTCTAATTGTTCTTTGTAAGAATAAACTTTACTTTCTCTTTTAAGATTTTTGGCGTTTAATGACTCATCATTATTCTTCCTGAATATATGTGAAAAATCTGTTAGCACTCACCAAGTAGCAAGTACAGTTTAAAAGATATAGAAAAATTTACAAACTAACCCTATACAACTTTTGTCATAAAGAACTCCTTCTGGTGTTTGATAAATGAAGTATTCATCTTTCGTAACTTGCAATAATGACTGATCATTCAAGATATCATTAACTCTTGCCAATAAGTGGGGCAAAATGACATTTGGACTTATTCTCACAACTAAAGCTAAAGTGCTCTCCATAATCTGAAATAAAAACAGAAATTTCTAAGTTATGTAGAACAATAGGAGCTGAGTTTTTGATCCAGTTGGAACAAATACCAGAAACAACTTCAATGTAGATGCTAGATGTATTGGTTTACTCACTGGAGTTGGTTTGTAATTGTCAATGAGAGAAGTACGTATATTTTGTGATAGGCGAACTAACAGGGATGCTGGATCTAACTTCAAGTGGCGGACAATTTTCAGCCATAAATCTGGTGCTACAGCAGCTATATACGGAATAATAATTTAATGGTACGATGTAAAATAATTGAGTGGATAAGATTATTGTGACAAATCACACTTACCAACTGCTGGATGGTTACAGGCAATCAGAGAGTCCTGAGCAATAAAATATGCGTCCTCAGGTAGGAGACCACTGGCAGAACATAGAGTTGTAATGCAGGCAACCAAAGACTGAGCAGATGCTTCTGGTCCACAACTGGGACCTGTGGTTTCATTATTTTCTTTGTTTTCCCTAGAATCTCTCTCAGTCTGAAAGTTCATTGAATGTCAGTTCATTGATCCCATTATACATTCCTTGGCATTCAGAAATTTTGAAAAGGCTTAAATTGCTAATATCTACCTGTATTTTTAATGTCTCTAGACACTGAGTAAGCTCCTTAAGTAGGGCTCTGGCAATATCTGTTCCACCAAGTGATGACACCATTTTCTTTACAACAGCTCGGGAATGTGCTTTCACACTAGGGTTGCCACAAGTCAAACAGAATACAATAGCATGATGGAAAGGCTGACTTCGGCCATCCAATTTTTCAACATGGTTTACCAAAATATGCTCGCTTAATGTTATAACATTATTTAATGCCTCATCAGAAGCAACAGTTAAAAACTTTTCAGAGACAAAAAGTTGCTTTTCAGCATCAGTTATAGCGGGTAGGACAGATGTAAGTTGTGTCTCTGAGACAGTGCCTTCACTGGTCCACAACTTCAGCAGCAAACAAGCAGCAGCCAGAGCTTCAGTAACAACTGGTACTTGAATTGGTTGAGCTGCACCTTTCTCGATTGTCTTCAGTAGAACAGGAACAACATCTACTCCAAGATGAGCGGTGCTACTTGTAAAACAAGATGAGAGGCATTGAATGTATGCTGTTCGCACCAAGGCAGTAGAATTCTTTGAAGCCAGGCCTTTCTGTGGGTAGAAAATTGGCAGATGATTTAATAACAATTCTACAAAAGTCTGCCTTGCGCAATTAATGGTAATGTAATGCATGATAATAGTAATGTGAGCAAGACAAAAAAACCATTACCTTCAACCCATCAATCACAGATGCTGGTATTTCATTGGTGAATTTGGCACACCACAGTGCCATCATATCCAATGCATGGACCAATGTCTTTTCATGTGCTAAAAAATTCAAACACATTGGTTTAAGTGAAGATAGTTAAAATTTACATACAACAGAAGACTTCTTATAAATCTTCTGATTGTTATTAAGTGATTGATATCTTACCTTCTATACCTAAGACCTTAATAAATTGTTCAGCAGCAAAGGTAGATAGCCTCTGCACACTACTACCAGCGACAGAATTATAACTAAGATTACCAGCTCCATGTAATACACTTATTTTCTGCTCTGCAACAGTTAATTTTCCTTCAGAGCCATGAAAAACAGCAAATATCTGATTAAGCAGCTGTTCAATGGCAGATCCATCACTGCACTGTTGTGCAAGCCGCTTGCAGGCATCAGCTGATTCAATTCGGGCTAAATCATCTTTAGAATGTAGGTTGGCTACATTACATGGAAAAAAAATTCTAGTTAGATAATGGCACTGGGTTTTGAAAAAACAATGAATAGTCTCTCATTTTGTATTGTTGAATTACCAGCAAGACTCTTTCCAATATCTGCAGCATATTGACTCAGATCCAAAGAGACAGCTGAAATGACATGGCCTACACATTCTAATATAACTTCAGGACTTCTAAGCATTGCTTTCTGGACAGCAGGCAACAGCTGGCTCTTAAATTCATCATGAGTTAACTGGCGTAGTAGAGGTCTGGACTCATCAACAACATACACTGCAGGTTTCACTTTCACACTGATAGCAACTTTGATAAACAATTCCAAAAGTGGAGCCTGGATTAAAAGGGTTAAGTTAATAATTAAAATAAACAAATACATCTGCAAGCATAACAGTAAAATCTAAGAAGAACTAACTTTAAATTTGTTCACAAATTCCGTTTTCTTGACATCTACAAGATGTTGAATAAGATATGAACCAAGAACAACAGAATACTGTGATGCATCTTTCATATTTTGAAGGGTCGAGATATACAAGTCAACAACAGATTCATTTGATGACCACATTTTGTAGGTCGATCGTTGTACTTTGGATGTGGTTTTCTTAACATTGGCTGATACAGCAGCACAAAGCAATACAGCCTGTGCTTCAAATAAGGCGGGAAACTCAGCCTTGCAGTCATCTGATGCATCTTTCAAACCAAGTTCCACAACCATACAAGACCAAATAAAGGCTTGAAGAGCTATTTGAGATGTGCTGTGCCTGTAGAAAGAGCGGTTATAGTTTACAGCTGAAATTATAGAATTGAATCTTAAAGGGGAAATATGTATTCTTACGTTGGAACCAAGGTTTTGTAGGTGCTGGCGACTTCATTAAGAGTTCCTATAAGATGCTTCACTGCCCACTCTTTATGAAGGGTCAGAAGACTTGATACAAGCTGACAGACAACTGCTTTCGACGAACCGTCCGTATACCGTGGTAGAGTGATTGACACCACCCTACACAATCCCCGAATAATGGGTTCTGTAATGCCTACAGATGAGAAATAACAAACTCAGTTTCAAAAGAATAGAAATCTCAGGAGTGTGTGCTTTTAGAGTAAAATACAACATTAAGACAAAAACAGCATCAAGTTTAAGGAAAATTCACATGCCTTTCCATTGATAATACCTAAAATAAAAATTTGGTAGGTTCAAAATTACAACACACTTCAGTGTAAGATTGAGGTTAAGGCGAAAGACTTGAAAGCCAATAGATAAAATAATGGTTGCGAAGTTAAAAGAACCATAATTTTGTGTAAGAATGAATGCAATAGTAGATAATAGTAAACGTCCGGCTTCTTAAATCGCGTAATTCGTACATAAAAATAATTTCCACGGAGCTGTCCGGTACTTGTTAAAGCCCGATTCCATCGACGTGTTTAGATTTTGAGTGAGAATAGTTATACGGAAGAATTTTAAAAAAACAAGAGACATGGTGAAAACATTCACTTTTTCAATAATAAGAGATCAATTGGGTGAAATTTACCTGGTTTTGACAAAATTGAGATAACATGTTTGATCACTTGTTGCCGTTCTTTAGTGCTTGCACTCTGGATCCGCAAAGGCAAATCCTTCAAACTTTTCGCAAGCTGCAATGAAAATTTAGATTCATTCAAAACTAGTAAAACATGTCATCTAAAATTAAGAAGCTTAAATTTCCACGTGACAAATTCACCACCATACCTCGGCATCCGCCATGTTTCTGACGACTGTATTTGGTTCAATGCTACCAACTAACCGACACCCACGGAAAGGTCTGGAGCTAGCAGACGAAATCGAAGGTGCCCGGCCCGGCCACCACGGCCACCCGGCCGATGCCCGACTTGTGTAGGCTGGCTGCTGCAGGTAGGCTGATGTCATCCTGCCCAAATTAGCCTGCCTTCAAAAAATGTTACAAATCGTTTGTTCCTCGTCTGGTACCGTTTACCGTTTGTGTTTGTGCTATGGAAACAAAAGAGGAACAAACTGTTAGAGACATTTTTCGCGGTAGGCTAATTTGGATGTGGACTCCCGACTTGCGCTCTCGCGGGCCGGGCATGGCATCGCACGGCGGCGGCCAGGGAAGCATGACAAGCTACGATGTAACCATTGCGCTCACCTGAGGCTACATACGTCGCAATGGTCGCAATACTTTGGGCCTAGCGCCAATTATTCTCATGTTGCAATCAGTCGCAATCAGTGCACATTACCTATCGCAGCGACGACGCGATAAAATCAACGTCATTATTGGTGATGAATATCGGAAATTAAAAATGAAAATTAAAAAAAATATATATCAGGTGGTTTTGCGTGTCAACACATCCGCGAACCGTCATTAGATCGCTACGTTTTGATTTATCGCGGCAGTAACGTTAGAATAGATCGCATAAGATCAATAAAATGCATTATGGATTGGACGGAGTACCGGCGGCGCGCCTCCCGCGCGGCGCGGTCCATCCAATCTGTCCGTCGGCGTCCTGGTGCGGGCAGCATGCTGGCAGCCTACCCTACCGTCACGCCAGATGGGCTGCCAGCACACCAGGCGCCGCCAAGGACCGGCACGGCGCGGTCATCCGATCCGAGCGGCTTGAGCGGCGCGACCCTGGGCCCGGGCAATGAATCCGGACCCGGGCCCGGGCCGGGCCCCCAGCAAGGAGCCGAAATGAAAACACTCAGAGGGCGGCTTGAATTGACAACGACCCAAAAATTTATTGTCCCCGGCGGAATTCCAAGCTCCGGGTAGGGAGCGGGGCCGGGGCCGGGGTCGGGGGCTGGGGTGAGGGCCGGCAGGCCGGGCCATGCATCCTCCCCGCCGTATAGGACGAGCATGGCGTGAGCGTTCCCGCGTTCCCCGGCGCGGCTCCGGGCGCCGGGCGCCGGTCCAGGCGGCACGTACAGCGCGGCGGCGCCCCTCGCCTGGCCTGGCGCCGGCCCCTACCCGTTCTGAGCTGCGGGGGCGGGCCGTCCGGCCGCGCCGCCCCCGCCCCGCCCCCGCCCCCGCCCCGCCCCCGCCCCGCCCCCGCCCCGCCCCCGCCTCGCCCCGGGCCCGGGGCCGGTGACTCCACTCCGGCCCGGCGGACGTGCGCGCGACGGCTCGCCCCGGATTGGCTGGAACAGTATCGTGCTCAAGACTCCCCCGTCACCGATGAAGACGAGGCAAAACTGCCATACGATTCAAAACGTTCCCGAGGGGGATACAACCCTGACGTTTTTGCACACTTCGTAATTAAGAAAAATTCAGAAAAAATCAGAAAAATTCAGGAAAATTCGCAAAAAAAAACATCACAAAAATTCAAGATTTAAGAAAAAATCAAGCAACTTACAAAATTCGCCAAAATTTTTAGAACTGTTTACCCCTTGAGCGCTCCTCCACCCCGTGCTGAAACTCCCTCAAGGCATTAATATTTTTTAAGCGGTCTCAGCACCGCTTCTAGCGCTACGTCGGCTGGGGCGGGGAGCGTGTCGTCGTCATCGTCGACCGTCGTCGCTTCGGGCATGGTCGTCCTTTCGGGATGGTCGTCACTGTGACGTCACGCCTCCCCCCTCCACGCTCTGTCCCCACTCGTCTAGTCTGTTCGTGTGTCGTGTTCGTTGCTCGGCCCGGCTCGGCCCGACCCGGCTCCCCCCGGCCCGGCTTGGCTCCGGGTAAAAAAATGTCAGGAACCACAAAATATCAGGTCTGATATGTAGGTTTTGAAGTTGTATCGAGATTATGTGACGCATAAACTAATGTGGTCTGTCCGATGTCAGCTAGTTTTTGTACAATGAGGACCTTGCCCCGAATGGCGGAGCGTAGTGGGAACCATAACAAAGCACCATAACCCATAATGTAAACTAGTTTAAATCTAGTTTTATATTCAATTCTAGCATAACTCTGTTAAAAAAATGGTGTGTATTAGGGCTGCGCATACATTCGGATCATTTTAAATTACAAAATATCAGGTCTGATATGTAGGTTTTGAAGTTGTATTGAGATTATGTGAAGCATAAACTAATGTGGTCTGTCCGATGTCAGCTAGTTTTTGTACAATACTGGGCCCATCACTATCACTCATTTGTAGTAATTTTATTTCATCTCCCTATCTCTTAAATAATAAAGAACCTTGTTTAGAATACACAAGTTTGGGTGCAGGCAGCAGAATTAGTGAAACTGATATCATTTGATAGGTATCATTTATTATACACTTGGTGACGGCAAACCGTGGATTTAATATATATCATATACTCTTACCGAAACTATTGATGCTGCTGTACTGAGATGTTTTATAAATCCTAAGGGTAATATAGAGAACTATTTTAATTTCTTCTCCGTATTCTAAATAAAAAAGTACCTTCGTTTTAAACACAGAAGTTTGGGTGCAAGCTGCAAATTGATATCATTTGATAGGTATTACTTATTATACACTTGGTGACGGCAAACCGTGGATTTAATATATATCATATATTCTCACCGAAACTATTGATGCTGCTGTACTCAGATGTTTTATAAATCCTGAGGGTAATATAGAGAACCATTTTTAGCAATATTAAAGGACTGAAAGATTCAAATTGAAATTTCATTCAGATCATGTGAAGCGTAGAATACAGTGTTCGGTCGAATGTCAGCTAGTGTGTTTTGTATAATATTGGTCCGATTACTGATTTGATGCAAATTTATTTCTTCTCTGTATTCTAAATAATGAAGTACCTTTGTTTTAAATACACAAATTTGGGTGCAAGCTGCAGAATTATTTAAATTGATATCATTTGATAGGTATTATTTATTATACACTTGGTGACGGCAAACCGTGGATTTAATATTTCTTCTCTGTATTCTAAATAATAAAGTACCTTTGTTTTAAATACACAAATTTGGGTGCATGCTGCAGAATTACTTAAATTGATATCATTTGATAGGTATTATTTATTATACACATGGTGACGGCAAACCGTGGATTTAATATATATCATATATTCTCACTGAAACTATTGATGCTGCTGTACTGAGATGTTTTATAAATCCTAGGAGTAATATAGAGAACCTTTTTTAGCAAAATATTATATACTCTTGCCTATTTTAGTCTAGCATTTGAGGCCTATTAATCAGCTTTAGACATTTTAGTCTACATATTTAGCAAGTATACATATACCAGACAAATTTTAGATTTTCCATGAAAAATCTTTTCAAGTCGTTTGTATCTTAGAATTTTGTTATCATCTGGCCTATTTTTTTAGCGCTCCCTTCTGGTTTGGAAAAGCTTGAGAGCGGGCTTTGGTGTCTGTTTGTTTGTTTGTTTGTTTGTTTGTTTGTTTGTCTGTATGTTTGTTCCACTCCAAGGAGTTGCTGTAGAGAGTCGAAATTTTTGGGGGTATTTTAAGGGTCACTCCTGGACACCGAAAGGCCTGGTTCAAATCCTGCCAACCCTCATTAAGGCACTGAAAAAAAAATAATTAAAGTTCTACAGTAATGGGAAAAAAATTTATCGGGAAAATTTCATGAGCTCGTAACGGGTATGTCGACGAGTTAGGTTTCTCTAGGTCAAAATTTTGCCCGTTTTGCTGTATCTTCTACCGTTTTGGGTCGGCTCAGCCACCCACCGTTTTTGCGATTAAGGGCGTAACTGGCCGGTACAGTGTAATAAATAGGCGAAAACGGTCCAATTCTAATTTTGTCTAACCCAGCTGACCCGCACATCGCCAGAACCGTCTCGACGGTGGCTCATTGATGCCGCCCAACGTTTTCAGCGATTTCCCAAAATATCTCTGGGAGCTGAGTTACGCCCCTCCGGAAAGGGCCTAAATCACGATATTGGCGTAATTTTAGTTTTGGAGACGCCCCCATCTTCCCGCACCTCTCAGGAATCGTCTGGACGCGGCCAGAATAATGGCGCACACCATTTTTGTTCCAGGGGCCCAACTGGCCGGTACACTGTAAAAAGGGGGAAATTGGTGCGATTTTCAAGTTTCTCTAACCCCATCGATCCGCCCGGAACCGGATTTTCAAGTGCAGTTCAATGACGCAGACCATTTCCCTCGGAAAAGGGCCTAAACCACAAGTACACTATAAAAACCGACCAATATTGGTCCAGTTTTCAACGTTATTCGACCATATCGACCCGCACCTCTCCGGAACCGCCTTTTCGACTCCAGGTCAATGCTGCGAACCGTTGTCCTTGAAAACAGGCTTAACTCGCTAGTACACTGTAAAATCCGACCGAAATTGGTCCACTTTTCCACTATATCCATCCTCATCGATCCGCACCACTCCGGAACCGTCTTTTTAAGTGCAATTACTCGAAACGGACAATTTTTTTTATTCTCCCTCGTTGAAGAGCCCCCTGACGAGATTACGCAATGTTTTACTTGTATTTTATGATGTAATATGCTATGCGAGAACTACCTTCTGCCCTGTAGCGCTGGCTGCAGATCACCTGCCCACCTGTGCCCTCTCTGCTCGGCCCGGCGGACAGTCGCTACAAATATCTTAACGAGTCCGGTGCCAATTCATCACGGCCGTGATTACCACGCTCGCCCGATCCATCTCATCGACGCCTTGACTATGAATAACTCCGGGCCCCGCCGAGCAGAGCCGAGCAGAGCCGAGCAGAGCGGAGCAGAGCGGAGCAGAGCGGCTCCCCGTTATGGCCGCCAGCCAGCGAAGAGAATGAAAAGCAGTGGCTAGTGTGCATGTACGCGTCTTTCTCTCCTCCGGCGGCGCACTGACCAGGACCCGACAGCCGCCACCGAGGGGTCCTTCGCTATAAATTCAAGCGCACGCCAATTTTTCTGATTTTTCTAGTTTTTCACAATTTTTCTTGATTTTTACTGGTTTTGTCTTAATTTTTTCTTATCTTTTTCCGATTTTTCCTGAGTTTTTACTGATTTTGTTTTCGGGTGCGCACTGATTTCTTTTTCTTTTTTTTTAAAGGAAAGGGCCCGTCGGCTGCCAATCCTATCCTGCCGTTTTGAGGGGACGAGGGGCCCTCCTACTGAAGTTAGGGGGGCAGGAAGACGCGGGAAATTCTGTTACGTTTGCGAACTTCCGCATAGGCTACCCCCACCCCGCCCCTCTCGCTCCTCGCTCGCAGCCGACCGCTCTGAGGGGGCCACAACGAGGGCACCGCCACCGCCACCCTCCCAGGGCCTTGCCCCACGAGAGAGCGCGCTTTTCATTTTTGTCTTGAGGGGACATTGTCCTTAGTTGGTTCAGATAAAGCTGGTCGTGGCTGAGGCAGTTGTGGCTACAAGCAGGGGCGGGCGGCCCGGCCCGGCCCGGTGCCGCCGCTAGAGGGCCCCTGGAGGCTAGGCAATCCCTGGACCGGCGCGCTCCAGAGGCGTGCGGGTTGGCCTACCCCGATGTCCGCAGGAGCCGGGAGTGCTCTCTCGCTCTCTCTCTCGCGCGCGCCCGCCCGCCGCGCGGCCCGGCCCGGCCTTACCGTCACCCCGCCCCCGCCCTCGCGGCGACTGCAGGCAGAGCCCGTGAATCGCGACTTTGTAATCGCGAGCCGGCGAGGCAGAGAGGAGAAAAACAACAGAGGCATCCATAACTTCTCGCGAATATGTACGTAGAAACACGCGGGGCCGCGCGGGGCCGCGCGGGACGGGGAGCCGCGCTGGCGTGCTCAAGCATACGCGCAGCCCCAGGCCGAGCCGAGCCGAGCCGAGCCGAGCTATACACGAGATCGAGTAGTGATAGCTATCTCTTATTATGAAAACTGACAAGGTAAGGGAAACTTGACGCAGCTGTTTCCTTCATTTGCCATAAACATATCAGCGATACTGCGTTATGTAAGTCAAGTCAAGGCGGCATAAGCGGCCCAACTGCGGCGCCTCCCGCCCCGCGGCCCGCGGCACGGGCACGGCACCGCGGGGACAGTGGCACTGGGCCGGGCCGGGCCGGGCCGGCTTCACTCGCGAGCAGGGCTTTACGACGGCCCCGGGCCGAACGAGAGGAAATGAGCAGCCCGCAAAGTAACTGTCCGTCAAGGCTACAGCTTCTTAGTTTAGTAATAATCAGGATGTGGCAGAGCCAGGCAGAGCTCGCTGGGCGACGTAAGTCATCGCTTCGCGGCCGATAGATCGAGCATGTCTACACAGGGCCAGATCGAGCCGAGCATGTCTACAGGAAGTTTTCCGTTCCAGATGTCTGCCTATATTGGCCCGCTCCGCTCCGCCCCGTGACACGAGCGCGAATATCTTGATTGGTCTTCCTACGTGTTTGGTGCGCAAGCGCCAGGCTGCCGGCCGCCTCCTGGGCCCAGCCGGCGACTGAAAGGAGAAAGAATGAAGAAAGAATGGACAGCGTGAATGGGAGAGCTCGGTTTATGGAGGATCGAAAGATTACCCCACTGCTATAGGAGAGTTTTGTTTTTCTTCAAATTACTTGCTGCAATTTTGTGAACGAGTAATTATTTATCATTAGAGAAATGCTATGCGAACTTTCGTGCTTGATAGAGAGGAAGGGAGAGATCGAGAGAGAGAGAGAGAGAGAGAGAGAGAGAGAGAGAGAGAGGGAGAGGGAGAGATAATACAGAAGCTGTTCGATGTCTCTCCTCTCTCTCTCTCTCTCTCTTCCAGTGTCTCTCCCCGCCGCTCCGCTCCACAAGGGCGTGCCCTGCCTCGCTCTGTCCCGCGCCTTGTCCCGCCACCGTGCCATTCCGTGCCGTGCCACTGCCACTGCCCTGCCTTGTCACTTTAAAGTGAGTGAGGGTCCGGATTGGCTGCGTGTGTACTCGCGGCGGGGCGGGGAGGGGCGTGGTGGGCCGTGGCGGGGCGGGGCGGGGTGCGGTGGGCCGCGGCGGGGCGGGGCGGGGTGCGGCAGCCTCGCCAAGGCAGGCCAGCAGCAGGCCCTGTTACGCTCAGCCGCGACGGGACCGGACCGCACGGCCGGATCGCCGCCGGATCGCCGGACCGGGGCTGACCGCGCCATTGCACGGGCTTGTAGGGTGATTCCGTACAGTAGTTTCGTTTCCCTGTCCTTGTCACACTCAAAGGGCACGGCGGCACGGCCTTCAGGTGCGAGCGGGAGGCTCGGAATCATACCCCTCTGTGCACGGCGAGGCCCTGGCCGGGTCGGACTCGGGCGCGCCCGCCGTCGCGGCTGCCCCGGGCTGCCCACACACACGCTGTTTTTTTAGTGCCTGAACTTGGATCCGCCACGCCCCTGACAGGCCCGCGCCGGGCCGGGCGGCCGACCCCGCGGGGTCGCTGGGCTCCCGCTTGAAATCAATCAGATTGCAGAACGGACGTGTCAAAAAAGAAGCCGCCGCAGTAGATAGGAGAAAATAACACCCGCGGATCGGAGGGCGGATCAGTCGGCGCGCCGGGCCGGATCGCCTCCCGCTCTTATTGGAGGACCGGCGTAGCGAGAAAAAGAGGCAATAAGCGGCAAGCGGCCCAGACACAGCAGAGTAGAACGGGCTGCGCATACCTGCCAAGCAGCGCCCTAGCACAGGTGTGTGTATGTTGCCTCGGAGGCAGGCGCGTGCTCCACCATCGTGTTGCAGAGTTGCCGGAAAATTTGCCTTTAAAACGCCCAATACACCTCAGCATGACAGTTCTGTATCTCCGCCTGCCTTCTAGGCAACGTCTGTGCACGTGTGCAGGGGAGTTGTCTAGTAAGCAGGCCGAGAAACCGACACCTGCACACAAGTGTGTTAGGCCTAACTTTTCTGGCAATAACACTGCGTGTTGACGCCATACTTCTCGCTTACTTTTCGAGCAACATCGTGGAGGACACTGGTGGGACGAAATCAATGCCCATTTGCGCGTAAGCCCAAGTCTGTATGGGCCACGGCGCGGACGGCGCGGTGCTTGGCGTGCCTGGGCGTGCCGTGAGGCCGGAGGCAGGAGAGGACAGCAGCGTCGTCTGGCAGCGCAGGGCAGGGCAGGGCAGACCCACGTGCTGCTACTGCGAAGGAGGGGAAGCAGACGAGTCTGTTGACCTCATCGACAACGAGTGAAGGATTTCCATCCTCAACCCCCCCCCCCCCCCCCCCCCCCCCTCCTCTCCCTCCTGCTCCTCGCCGACAACCAATCACCGGGTCCGCGCGCAGCACCGCGCGCCCGGCGCTGCCGCGTTGGGTTGGCGCCGGCCGGCGTCAGGTACGCGAGGTGGACCGGCCGGGGCCGGGGCCGGGGCCGGGCTGGACTAGAGTGGACGGGACTCCTGGAGCGGCTGCCCGGCCCGGACACTCACTCCACGATCATGATGCCGAGCACGATATGCCGAGCCTCGCGCCCCGGGCGAGAAGGACCAGTAGGTGCTTGGCTGGGACTTTGGACTCGTATCTCTCGCCTGAAAGTACCCTGGTACCAGCAAAAATATACCAGTAACCCCTGGTACCAGCCCCTTTTTCATATCAGAGGATGAAGGCCTCGGCCGGGGCAGCCCAGGCCGCCAAGGCATAGGCCTGGGGGCGCGAGCCTAACCGTGCGACGTGAGTCCAGCCAGGTCAGGCTCCGTGAGGCCGTGTTGGATGGGCAATGGCTCTGGCCCGTGGTGCGGTGATGCGGACGGAATGGAGTGGAGCGGAGTTGATGGGTAAACTGGGAACACGTGACATGGCGACGTAATGGAGGTAAGGGCGGGGCAGGGAGGAGAAAGGGGACCGTGGGGAGGGGGGCTTAATACCGTCAGGTACTTGACTAAAACCCGCGGCTCTTTTTTTCAATGGTAAAATAAATAATAGCGTGACCTGCTGGTTAAACCTGAGGAGGAGTGGACCACTGCGACTACTCCATATTACGTCACACATAACATCACTCTCAGACCTCAACTGATTTTATTCTTAGTAAATACCTACGTTTTTACGCAGCAGGATTACTGATGAATTCTTCAGTTATTCTGTATAGTTTTGTCAGTAATCTACTAATTAAAGACGAAATTGTCAGTAACGTAAAAAGGAATTATTTCGTACTACTGACAAAAAAAGTTGTCAGTAGCTTATAAAGGTTTTTAAGCAGCAGGAATACTGACAAAGGGGTCTGAAAAGTCAGTAACGGGCTGAGAGTGATTGGCTATTTCATTAAAAATAACTAAAATATTCAATCTACTCCAAAATAATCTATCCATAATCTCGAAGAGCGAGCGAGTGAGCTGCAGCAAATTCCGCATACCGCATATACCGCTCGGTTTCCACATGTCCGTTAGTATAACAGAAAACCAGTTACGCTGTCAGTTACGTTGTCAGTAACGATGTCAGTTACGCTGTCAGTTACCGTACGCTGTCTCTGCGATTATCTTATCCCCCTGCGATCATATATCTGATATCCCCTTCCGATCTTATTCCCCACGCTCATATCCCTCTGCGATCATCTTATCCTTCTGTGATCATATTATCCCTCTGCGATCATCTTTTCCTTCTGCGATCATCTTATCCATTTGCGGTTACTTTATATCCATGTATGATCCTATCCGCCTGCAATCATCTTATCCCGTCTTATCCCTTTGTGATAACCTTATATCCATGTATGATCCTATCCGCCTGCGATCATCTTAAACTGCGATTATCTTATCCCTCTGCGATCATCTTATCCCCATGCGATCATCCTATTCCCCTGCGACTACCTTATCCCTCTGCGATTATCTTATCTCTCTGCCATCATCCTATCCCTCTGCGCTTATCCGTGCGATCATCTTATCCTTTTACCATGATCCTATCCGCCTGCGATCATCTTATACCTCTTCGATCATCTTATCCCCTGTGCGATTTTCTTAACCCCTTGCGATCATCCTATCTCCCTGCTATCATCTTTTCACTCTGCGATTATCTTATCCCCTAGCGATCATCTTATCTATTACCGATTATCTTATCCCCATGCGATCATCTTATAGCCCTGCGCTTATCTTATCCTTTTGCGTTTAAAACTTATTCCAATAGTGTTGCACAGTCAGTAGAGCATCGGCTCACCGATTGTGGGACCGGGGCGGGGCCCGGCTCTCACCTGCTTTAACAGATTCTGAAGCTATCAAACTCGCCAATCACTGCGTGTATCCGTGGCGTAGTGGACTTTGCACTTCGTCAGGGCTGTCTAGAAAGCACTTCGGTCCAAGAGACACGAGCCCTGTCTCCAGCTTAACCAACGTACGACTGGTAACTGACTTACCCGCAGCTGTTTCGAATTACGCAGACAGGTAGTTGCACTGTACAGCTTATGCAGCGGGGAAACATCGGATCCCGTCCGATCTCCGAAGTTTAGCCCGCGGGCCGCGGGGTCCCTGGAAGGGATTGGAGTTGTTTTTTTCCCCCTTTTTTTTCCTTTTTTTAAAATCAAATTTTTAATTACACGAATTTTTTTCCAAGTGTCTTCCGTTTCACCAGTGTTGTACGTACGTCTGCACAGTAAAATTCAGAGAGGAAACGTAGACGAAGTTTGCTCTGTTGAGTCGAATGCCCGTATCTATTTTTGTTGCTTTATAATAGTTTTATATTTTGTGTAGCCTGAGGCCTAGAAACAAGCTCTAGCTACTACAGGTTGTTATTGGGGCAAGAGATAGTTGGGGCACGGGCAGAGGGGCGCCCACGGTAGTACACTGTGAACATGATGGAAGGCGCCGCCTACTTCTGCGAAACCAGGCAAAAATTAGTTTGATCCAAGTGTTCGAGGTCAGACCTCGAAGTCAATCAATGTAAAAAAGAAAAATTAACGGTGGATACCTCGAGATATATCTTATTATTTTCGTAATAGAGGACGCAAATTAAAAATACACTCGCCTGCTGACGTCGCTCCTATGAAAGTCCAATTATTTCATCTCGGATCGGTGGAGCTGAGCTGAGACTGAGCCGGGCGGGGCGGGGCGGGGCGGAGCGCAGCTGATCTGGACCGGGTTCGTTTTACATATTCGGTTTCCGGACCCGAGGCCCACGGGCAAGAGTCGGCCTAGGCCACCTTGCAGCGTCCGAAAATTGGAAGTGTAGGTTTACGGAAGAAAAACTGAGCGTTTCCGTTATGCGGTCGCACTTTTACTCTGTGGTGTCTTAGAAGCACTGCGCGTTTCGACTCCTGATTCCCACTATTTGGCAATAAATGGTGCCCCCGTCACGCGTTTTAGCCGATGGCTCTGCTTTTTCGTTTCCATGGTCAACGTGGACGCGACTTATCGTTCCAGCTTTCAATTCCATGTCTCGGAATGTATCTGTCCGGGCGCGGCCAGGGCCGGCCCCGCCTCGCCCCGCGAGACCCACACGCGCTACCGGTGAGTAGCGTGATTCCGCACAGTCTCTCTGTCCTTGTCGCACCCGCGGGGCGAGGCCATGGGGAGCGAGAGAGAGGAGACTACTACTGTTCGGAATCGCCCAGCTGGCCCGGTCTGGCCCGCGCTGCTGCGCTGCTCGCCCATCAACTTTCTGTGGCGGAAGGATCATTTATTAGGTGCGCGTGCCCCGCGTGCCTGCGAGCCCGAACAGCGTGTGGCAGTGTCCTTTCGCTCGCTCCTGAAGGCAGTGCCCCGTGAGTGCGACGAGGACAGAGAGATGAAACCCTGCAGCCCGGCCCTGGCCACACGCGCGTCAGCGGTCAGGTGGTGGCGTCGTCGACACGCGATGACAAGAAAACCAGAATCCGGGGTAATTCGAGGTAATCCGGTGTAATCCGGGAAAATTTTAGCGTAATCCGGGGTAATCTGAGGAAAAAAGCACGGTTATTCGGGGGACGCTCTAGAAGTAATCCGAGGTAATTCGGGGTACCCCTTATTCCGGCTGACACGAAAATTGACAGTTGTTTCCCCCTCGGTATAGATAGACGCACGTTAAAACCGTGTGAAGCTCAGTTAAAAGCGGTGAAAAGTGCCCCTACCTTGGCCTGCGGCGGCGCCCCAAAGCTGGAAGTTAAATACAATAATAAATACAAAAAATCTTGAATATTTTTTTTTAATTTTCCTTTTGTTGTTATCAAACCTAGTTTCATCATTTGCTATGGAGTTCTTCCTTTTTTGCATTGGTGGTTGGATGACCTGTCCATATGTCTTATCTTCACGTCGCCTTTCCGTCTGTCTCCGGAGCATTTAAAGTCCAAATTAAATTGCAATATCATTAGTTATTGCCGTTGGGTGTGTTTTCTTTTTCTTTGTGATGGACAGAGAGAAGGGTGCGAGTCACATCACTGTTCTGACTCCAAGTCCTGAACCTGGGGCCTTGAGGCTTTTAGGTTGAAAGTGTTTACATGTGTTATTTATTAGACACCGGCCAGGGGAGCTTCGTTTTATTGAACGTTCATGAACCGTTTCTCTTTCCCTCAGCCGACAAACTCCCTCGAGGCGACACGGAGCTTTATCATTTAGCAATAAAAGTAAAATAAAACGGGAGGGAACGGCATAGGCTGTCTGATGGGGAAGCCAGCTGACAGACACACTGACGCGCAGGGAGGAGAGGAGAAAACAAAACGAGGAGAGACATGCAAAGAGGAGGGGAGAGGGGAGGATCCCTCTCTCGCTTCGCTCTTCACCGCCTCCCCCTCCTCTCGCCGCTCGCCGGACACGCCCCATTACGCTCACTTCACGCAAATCTTTACCCAAATTAAGTAACTCGTTGACGGACCGCTGGCAAATTCGTCACCACGCCTTTCCCCCCCTGGTATAACAACCAGGATCTGGGAGGTGCCTCTCTCCAAACCCTTCCGTTCGCCTATCTTCTGCTGGATGTAACCGGATTTGATCCGCCCCGCAGCGACCGGGAGGCCACATTAGTGCGATGGGTTTTTGCAAACCTGTCGTCGAGGCGCGCCGAGCATCCTCCTCACATGTCAGCCGGCCGGCCTAATGCGGCCTCGCGCCGCGTCGCCTAGCGCGATGCAAAATCTTGACCGCGAGAGGAAGAAAGACGCGGGAGAGGAGGGCAGAGGAAGGGAGAGGAGGAGAGAGGATGGGAGAGGAGAGTGGAGGAGGGCGATGGCGAGAGGTTATAGGCGTGCCGCACGTGGCGTTGCGTTGGAGACAACCGCCGAATAGATGGCGGGCGGCCAGACGGCCAGGCGTGGCCAGGCCAGGCGGGGCAGCCGGGCAGCGTCAGGCCAACGCAGTCCCCGGCCCGGCCCGGCCCGACCACTCGATAAGATGTTCGACGGCGAGGAGAGGGAGGTCAAGCAGAGGGCTCCTCTCGGCCGGCCCGGCCGGCCGAGTCAAGGTTTCGGGCGCAGAGGTTTCTTCCTCCGCTTACGGTTCAATTAGAAGGGGAAAAACATAAAATGAATGAATGACCACTTGGTGACGCGAGACGGAAAAAAAATATTACGTCGTAACGTTGAACGAAAACTTAAGGAATTCCCCCCCAGCTCGTGTTCGCCCCGTTCCCGCGCGTGGTCTTATTTCCGCGAAGGGCATTTCTCCGCGCGGTTGGCCTTGATCAATCTCCTCCACCGCCGCGCCGGGCCGGGCCGGGCCGGGCTGGGCTCCTCTGCTCTCCGGGTGACAGACAAAAATTTCGGGTCGGTGAACTGGATGGAATCATGTTGGGCCTGCCTGCTCATGACGTGGACAGGCGCGCGGCTGCCACGGAGAGGGAGAGAAAAAGGAGGGGGGGGGGGCACGTAATCAACATCAAAGTTTTATCGAAGTCCTGCTGCTGGAACGCGCGAGCGAGCGCTCAAACACAGAGGGTGGTCTGGGACACGAGACACACACGCACTCACTTCGACTCACTCACACGACAACATTGTCCCGGATCCTCCTCAGGAGGACGGGTATCGCCGACGGGTAGGACAAGTCCAGCAGCAGAGGGCGCGACACGGACGGCCAGCGGCGGCCAGCACGAGACAAGCAATCAATCTGTAATCACTCCGCCACCGAAAAATTGTTTCGAACACGCGCTCGACGAGGCCTGGCGCCTGGCGCCGTCTAGCTTGCAGCCTGGTGCAACAACGCCCCCCTGCGCAGCCGACTTATTCCGAGGAGCGTTCTCCTCGCTCTGTCTCTCCCGCACCTATACGGCGAAGACCATTAGTGCGAGAGAGACAGGGCGAGGAAAGCGCTCTCCGGAATAAGTCGGCAGGAGGTGAAACTCCCCCCCGGGGAGACTTCCCGCGCGCTCGCGGCAGCAACAAAGTCCTGTACCGCCCGGAGCGCCTCTCCTGGACAACAGCGCGGCCGTGAGCCGGGCTCGACTCGACTCGACTCGACTCGACTCGCGCCGTCGCGTCGGGACGACGCGGGGCGGCAGAGATAGCATCAGTGACTATCGGCAGCCTTAATGTCTTGATTAAGACCGCTGGCCGTCAGTAAACAATAATTACCTCCCACGAGGCGGCTGTCGGGCCGGGCCGGGGCTGGACGCCACCTTGTTGCTCGAGGTGCAGGTGCAGGTGATAGGTCCTTCACAATTAATTCAAGCGTACGCCGATTTTTCATAGGTATGTTTCTGGTTTTTCGTAATTTACCTTGTGTTTTACTGATTTTTTCTGATTTTTCCTGAGTTTTGCAGATTTTTTCTTAACTTTTTAATTTTTTTTCTTGATTTTTTCCTGATTTTTTTTTTTCTGATTTTGTTTTTGATTTTTTTACTGATTTTGTTCTTGGGCGCTCATGACTTTTTGATTGTGGACCCCTGGGTGCAGGACATGCAGCTCACGCGGGACGTAGGACATACCGACTGGCGACGAGACTATCCTTGACAGACGCGCGACAGTTTACGATTGTACCTGCTTCGGACACGCAGAATTTTTTTTTGTGGCGATGGCTTTTACATCACGTGGCCCGGGTGGCCCTCTCCTCTGTGAAGTGGTCAAAGCCGTCGTGGGGCATATTATAATATGGTACTAAGTACCACGACGACAAAGTGCATATTTTGCTGTTGTTGGCGGTATGCTACGCTACAGGCCTTGAATGAGCGATGTACAAGTACTTTCGGTTCAAGCAGATTCAACTCTCTGTTCTAGTTCATTTTATTTTCCAGAGGCGCTGGCGGGGCGAGTCGGCCCGCGCCCGCGGCCTGATGCCTGATGCCCATTGTTGCACTCTGAACTGCGCAGCGGCGCGGCGGCATGGCGCGTCCTTGTGCGCCATTGTCGCAGTGTTGCATACAGGGCCGTATACAGGTGCACGGCTCACTGATGGTCAAGTGCAGAATAATAGGCGCGCACGCGGCGCGACTGTTCGCAAAAAGGCGCGCGCTGCGCACCAACATAGAATAATTGGCCGGCCGCGGGCGGGCTCATGCTTGGCGCGAATGGGCGTGCTGCTTGGTAAGGCGGGAGGATTTCGGGCGAATAAGGTGCGCGTTGATCGGTGCGGTCGAGACAGACGGGTGTGACATGGCGGGGGGCGGTGATCGTGATAATGGCCATGTCGCGTGTGCGGTGAGTCCCGCCGGGCTCCGCTCGCGTGAGGCCCCGCCGCCTGGGCGCCAGGACAGGGGCTGGGGCTAGGGCCCGGCAGGCCCGGCGCCGCTGAGCACTGCTGAGAGGCTACCGCAGGCTGCGCAGGCTCCACTCACTGCTCCGCATCGCTCAGCGCGCCGCTCAGCCGCTGCTGCTCTTATTGCCATTGTTACTGCCGCCCTGCTTCTGCCGCCGCCGCGACGCCACTACGCCGCCGCCGACGCTACCGCCGCGACCGCCGACGCGCCAAGGTCAAGCTGCCAATAGTTCCGATCCCTCGTAAACAAAGCCGGCGTGCAGGCCAGGCCAGCGTGTGCAGGAGGAGGTTGGCGGAGCGCGGCGCGGGGCGGAGCGGTGGCAAGGAGACGCCCCGTGAACTGGATCGTCGCCGCGCTGCGCCAACGCTCTCTGGTCTAACGTCATTAGCGCCGCCGCCGCCGCGCCGTCGCGTCGCGTCGCGTCGGCCGTCGAGGCGAAACCCCATGAGCTCTGTCCAGTAGAGCGCTCAGCGCCGCTCAGCGCCGCCATCTACTCCGGCGGGGCGGTCCGCTCTTTCCTCTCGTCCTCTACTGACCCATCAGCCAGCCTGAGGGTGGTCCAGGGTCCAGGGCACGTCTAGGACCGGCGGCTGTCGTCGCCCTGTCCGCGAGCGCGAGGCGTGCAAAGGTCCAGGCGCTTAGAAGGGAAGAGCGAGACCCCCCCCCCCCCTGTCGTCTCTATAGAGAGCCGCCTGGAGAGTATACAAACTGCACGACAATACCCCTTTCAAATATATGCAACTTGAAGGGCGTCCCTCCAACCCCCCAAATCAGTTGGACTGTAATCCTCCCCTAGCGAGATCCCGAGCTCCGGGCCTGTGCTCGCTGCTCGCGCAACACCCGCTCTGCCCTGCCCTGCCCCCACGACCTAGGGCAACCCCACCGGCACCGGCCGGCCAGAGCGGCGGCCTGAGCCTGAGCGCCGGCGCCTTGACCTTCCGTAACCCCGCCCGACCTTGGCGGCCTTGATACGCAGCACCAGGAGCAGCGGCAGCAGCGGCAGCAGCGGCAGCAGCAACTGCAGCAGCAGCGGCAGCAGCAGCAGCAGCAGCAGCGGCGGCAGCAGCAGCAGCAGCAGGAGCAGGAACAGGAGCAGCAGCAGCAGCAGCAGGAGCAGGAACAGGAGCAGCAGCAGCAGCAGCAGGAGCAGGAACAGGAGCAGCAGCAGTAGCAGCAGCAGCAGGAGCAGGAACAGGAGCAGGAGCAGCAGCAGCAGGAGCAGCAGCAGCAGCAGCAGCAGCAGCAGCAGCAGCAGCAGCAGCAGCAGCAGCAGCAGCAGCAGCAGCAGCAGCAGCAGCAGCAGCAGCAGCAGCAGCAGCAGCAGCAGCAGCAGCAGCAGCAGCAGCAGCAGCAGCAGCAGCAGCAGCAGCAGCAGCAGCAGCAGCAGCAGCAGCAGCAGCAGCAGCAGCAGCAGCAGCAGCAGCAGCAGCAGCACAGCAGCAGCAGCAGCAGCAGCAGCAGCAGCAGCAGCAGCAGCAGCAGCAGCAGCAGCAGCAGCAGCAGCAGCAGCAGCAGCAGCAGCAGCAGCAGCAGAGGTGCCGGTGGCATCCACCGCAGGGGCACAGAGTCTCGCTTCACCATCATCCCGCCGCTCAGCGCGGTGCATACAGCATTAATGCGTTCACACAGCTCACTCGAGTCCGGCCGGCCGCGGCGACCAGACCAGCGCTCTGGAGGTCACCATTCGCATCGCCCTCCCCCTCCTCCTCCTCCCCCTCCCCTACTTCGGGCAACCAGCAATAATAAAACACGTGTGGGAAGTGGAATCCCCTGCTTGCTCTAACTACCGCCTCGCCCCGCCCTGCTCTCTGCTCGTGTTCCCGCCGATCCGGAGCAAACGAGGGTTATAAATCGCCAGGGCCCCGCCGCCGCCGCCGCCCCGCTGGGCCCCGCGGCTCAGCAACACTCAGCAACGGCTGAGCAAAGTCAAAGCAACGCCCGGCCCGGCGGGGCCCGGCCAGGCCCGGCAACAAGTGGTCAGCGGAGACACTCGGCTCCCGGGCCGGGCACGGCAGGGCAACGCACGTCCGGCAGCAACAAAGCGACTAGTCGGAGAGAACGCTAACCAATAACGCTCAGCAAAGGCTGATAAATAAGGTAAAAGCTGCGTCCGGCATGGGGCCCGGAAGCTAGTGGTCAGTAAGACACCCCTACCACCCCCGGAGGACGCGGCAACCCGTTTGGGGTTGGTCAACAAAAAGACTACTGGGCACTCCAAGCGACCCGGGAAGGAAGATTTCGGAAACAGGCATAAAACCACGTCACTGTGAAAAATACTCGTAAGGGTGACGGGAAAATTTTCCATGATAAAAGTCGTAAAATTACAATTTGAAATTGTAAATTTACAAGCACTCCCTATCGACTTGGAATTGACTGACGAGCAGGAATGGACTGTTGTAAATTTACTACATATTTTGTAAATCAAAATTACAATAAATGTCGTAAATTTACGAGGATATTTTTCACAGTGATGAGAGCACGTACGAGTGCAAGTGCATCCTGCTCATGCACGCTCTGAGGCAGACGACTACTTACCCAAATCCTCCTGCTCAGCACCTGCTGTCCCCCCATATCCCCTTCCGTCTCCTGCTGCTGTTCATGTCGGACATGCCGTCGTCTTATTCATTCAAGTTTTCACGAAAGTCCTCTCCGCGCGGGGTCCATCTTTCTCGCTCTCCCTATCGCTCTCTTCCTCTCTCAGGGAGGGACTTCCCCACGACCAGCCTGTCAACATGCAATAGGGTATTCCGCTGGAACGAAACCGGAACCTACATAAGAAAAGCACGACCGACAGATCTGTTTCCTCCAGGGCCCTGATTGGTCAACGGTGACGTCACTGTAGCGATCAGCCAATGAGCGCGAAGGAGGAAACAGAGCCGACGGTCGTGCTTTTCTTCTTTAGGTTCCGGTTTCGTTCCAGCGGAATACCCTATCACACAGCCCGAGCCCGCCTGCACCGGACCCGCGGGACGCGAAGAGGCATCACACTTTCCCCCCGAGGGCTTTGGGCTGGCGGGCCGGGCCGGGCCGGGGCTTTAGCCGCTGCCGGACACCGGACAGGGCGGGCAGAAGCGCGACATGGCGGCGCGTGGCGGGCGAGGTGCGGAGCGGAGGGGGCCGGTGATTAGGCTGTGACGCATGAGTACAGTCCGTCCCAAGCCCAACACAGTCCACACGCGTACGTTTCCTATATGTATTGTCAAATCCCTCAGGCGCGCGGGAAGCAATGCGTAATCATCTCGGTACTTTCCTTTTCGAGCGAGCTGTGATAGATGTCGATAGCGATCGGTGCAAAGGGAATCAGGCGCGTATTAAGGGGGCGCGATCGCCCCTCCTGTGGCACCTAGACAGCCGCCTGAAAGGTAGGCAAATTGTGCTACAAAACCCCTGTATGTAGGCAACCTGAAGCCCCTGTCGGCTGTCGGTCGGACCTTAATACGCCCCTGAAAGGGATCCTCGAGATCTTTGTTTCGCGCAGCTGCGGAGGTCGCGGGGCTGAGAGAGCGCGGGGCGGGGCGAGCGGGGGGGGGGTGGGGGGGGGGTTTGGGGGGGTGGAGGACCGCACACGCCTCGGGGCCGCCCGCTGGTGACACTCGGGCCGGGCCCACCGACCCACCGGGGTGGGGGCGGGTGAGCAACTCTTTGGCTTCTCAGAAGCAGCAGCGGCTCGCCCAAAGCCAACCAAAACCCATCGGCTCCGTCTCGATTTCAGATGAAAGGTGAAGACAATTTCGACAACACGAGTCGATGACGAGTCACCCTCCAGCGGCGAACCGGTCGTGGGAAGGTGACTGGACTGGGGACGGCGGGCGACGCGACTCCCGTGAGCACGATGTAAAGAGAGATCTCTCTACACCACCGTGCCCCTGCCCTGCATGAGGTGGACGGCGCCGGGGGTGAGGGCGGCGCGGCAGTGCGGCCAGCTGACACTTCGCTGATTCCGCTAATCGGTGGGAAGTAGACGCGGTCCTCTCTCTCTCCCACTCAACGGCAGTAAGTACCTCATGAGTGCGACAAGAAGGAAGAGACGTTAGTCCCATGCGGAATCAGTCTACAGGTCGACGGGGACGAGGTGGGAACGACAGGCGGGAGCGCGGAGCGCGGCGGAATGGTGAGGACCCACCAGGGGGATGCGATGCAAGGAGAAGGAGTGTGGGTGGGGACCTCCTTCTTGTTGTCGCCAAGAGCAGATACCCGTCACACGCAGCGGCAGGGGCACGGGCGGTGAGGCGGAGCGGTCGGGGTCAGCGCGGTCCGAAAGGAGGTCTATGGAGGCGGCAAAGAAACGCGATCAAAGTGTTTTGCCCGCACCGCCCGACACAACATCATAACCTCGCCCCGCCCCGCCCCGCCTCGCCTCGCCCCGCCCCGCCACACCACGCCACGCCCCGCCACACCGCGCCGCGCGGCCCCCCTCGACACTCTTGTTCGTATTATTCCATGGGCTCCAATGGCGCTCCCCGCGGCGGCGCGGCGTGCTCACGCGCCATCGGCAGCACACAGTAAATCTCCTTTTGCGACACCCGGCCGCCGTGCGAGCGAGACGGAGCTATCGCCTGGCCGGGGCGGAGAGGAGACTGAAAATGCGCGCGTGCGAGAGAGGGAGAGAGAGAGAGAGAGAGAGAGAGAGAGAGAGAGAGAGAGCGATAGAATATGGGATGGGAGGTCACAGCACCCTGTAAGCTGCGCCGCCACCTTTCTCTCTCGGCTGCTGACGCCCTTTGCCGTCCCTATCGCGAAAGCGTTAAAGCGTTTACTACGTCGTGCCTCTCGCAGTGGTTGTGATCGAAAGACGAGACTGGTCGCATGCTCGGCACCTCGCGGGGGCAAGGCTAGGCGAGCTGAGGCGGAGCGGGGTGGGGCGGGGTGGGTACCTAGAAAAGAAGTGAACACCCGGGCGGGCGGCGGCGAGGGCAGCTGGTCTCGCCCCGCCCCGCCCCGTCACACTCCGCCTCGGCGGGCTCCCTTTTCAGCTGAGCCAGCTGTCCTGCACGACGGCTGCAGGTTCACGGCGCAGCTGCCACCGGCCGCGCCGCGCCGAGTGAGCTCGTAGACTCGCTTGCGGTGCCCATGTTGCACCGAACTGCTGAGTGGGGTGCGGGTGCGACCGGGGTGTCTAGGCGGCCGCAGCCGCAGCACCCTCACCGTCGGTGGGGATACTCCACCGCGAGCATCGATGCGGGCGGGCTGCCTGCCCTCACGGGGCCCTCTGTGTGGCTGATCTCGTGTCTCGTGGTCGTTTACGGTACGTCGCCGTTCCGCTTTGTAATTGCACCTCGCCGCTTGTCTCCGACTGATGCATCAAGATTGATGCAACTTATTCTAGCCTCTTATCCAGCCGCTGAGTGTAGCCTGGGTTTAAGTACTTTAAAATAATTAAGACGGATACATTCGGTAAAACGACCGCGCGTGGCGTTCGTCTGGTGGTAGGGGTTTCCCCCAGCTCGACAAAAAGTTAATAATCATAGATGTAAAGTAGATTCGAAACCTCCGCGCGCGCAAGTCGCGCTTCGCGCTTCCCGGCCGTTCCGGACCTGGACGAGCTGTTAATCTGCCATCTATGAGGCGCGCGGTAGAGACGCCTCAGGACCTCCCCCCGGCCCGGGCCCCGCCATGGCCCCGCCGAGCGCTGAGCGCGCTGAGGCTGCGCTCGGCTCCCACGCGCTCCTCGCTGATGGAACCGCGCAACACCCAGCTGCCTCCGCGCCAGTTACGGGGAGTTTATCAATCACGGGCGGGCTGGAGCTGGCTGCGGCTCTGCTGGCGCCCTTGCCGCGCCAGGCCAGGCCCTTCACGTCATGGTCGTGCCTGACTGTGAGTAATTGACTTGTCTCGAGGGCATAACAACCACCCCCGCAGGGTAGGGCTAGCCAGGGCGGAGCGCCGCGCCGCCGAGACCTGTGCCCACAGGAAGACGCGCTCTGTCTACTGCAACACGCCGGCGAGACGAAATGACATTTTCACTTGAACATTACTGACGCACCCTTGCAGAAAACCCGGAATTTAGTCGGGTGGTAAGCTTTTGTGGAGCGCCGTTGCTGTGGGCGTGAGCAGCTTTATTATTGTAAGGAAGAAGCCGGGGTATTGGGGGCAGCCAAGCCGGCACAGACTGTACAACGCGCAGTGAAGATGCGGGTGCGGGCGGACCAGAACCGCGCAGCATCGCATCCGCGGGAGACTGTACGGCGGCGACATACAGTCTGCGCTGCGTGTGCTGCACGCTGCCGCCCGGGCCGGTCGCGCCGATAAGCATTGTCCAAGAAGCAAGGTCCTTGTGCGCCCCGCCGCGCCCCGCTCCGCCTCGCCACGCCTCGCCTGTGGCGCACCCGGCGCGCTCTCATCTCTCTCGGGAGCAGGATTCGCCGACGTTGATGCTGGTTAGCGCGTTCGCGGGAAAAGCGAACACGTCTGCCTAAATCTCTGACGCGCACCGAGAGAGAGATAGAGGGGGGGGAGGGGAGAGAGAAAATTGGGGGAGAGAGAGAGAGAGAGAGAGAGAGAGAGAGAGAGAGAGAGAGAGAGAGAGAGAGAGAGAGATATTTGATATTTTTTTGATATTTGATATTTATTGATTTGATGTAAGTACATAAGACTAAAAGTCTTTTTAGTGTACATCGTACATTGTACAAAAAAGAAATAAAAACAGTTCAGTTAGGTAACAAAATAATAAATTGCTGAGACCGGAGAAAAGAGTAACACAAAGTTAACAGGTAGATTAAGTATTTAAGGTATACATAAGCAGGTGCTGGCGAACTTTCTGTTTGAACGAGTTAATTGATGCTGACAATATACAGTTTGGTAATTGATTCCAAAGTATGACCGAGTAGGTCCAGAAACATCCTCTCTCCTTGACTGTACTATGAGACGGGACGCGGTAGTTATTTTCGCGGTCCCTCAGGTAGCGGTTGACAACTTCCGGTACAGGTGTAAGTTTACAAAATAAGTACTGTGGGGTTTTATACATAACAATTTTTTTAAGAAGGCAAAGGGCATGATAGTTCCTTCTCTGGTTTATAGGCAGCCAGTTTAGTTTGGAAAGTACATGAGAAATATGTGCATCACGAGGCAAATTATAAATAAAGCGGGCACAGGCATTTTGGACACGTTGTAGGCGTTCAGAAGATTTGACCAACATGCCATGGGTGACCACAAGCCCGTAATCAATTATGGGAAAGACAAGGCATTCAACAAGTCTTTTGCGAATAGGGGTGGGTAGGCAATTTCGTTGTCTCCGCAGGCAGTGCAGGGCGGCGATGGTTTTATTACAGGCAATTTTGGCGGCTTTTTCCCAAGTAAGGTGACAATCTATGTTAAGGCCTAAATTATTTACATGTTCTAAGTAGGGCAGAGATACATTATTTACACATACATAAGGTTTATCAGGTGGTAGCCTGCTTAGAATTTTGCTGTTACCAATCAAAATAACTTGGGTCTTGGCGCCATTGATGGAGAGGTTGTGTCCCTTTGCATAATCAGACAGCCCCTTAGCCTCCGCATTGACAACATCGACCACCAAAGACAGGTCGTCCGGACAAAAAGACACGTAGTGTTGCAGGTCATCGGCATAGAGATGGAAGTTGGTCTTAGTAAATACATTGCAGATTGCAGATTGCAGATTGCAGAGAGAGAGAGAGAGAGAGAGAGAGAGAGAGCTCCCCGCTTCCTTCAAACCGCCCACCGTGTTCGTTTCTCGCCCTGGAGCAAGAGGCTGGCGTTCTTGCGATAAATACACTACAATACCACGGCCGCTTTTTAAATACTACATGAAGATGGACTCTTCTTCTTGCTCGAGCGTGTCACTGAAACGATACCTTACGACTGAAGAATCCGAATTAATATGCTCTTACTTGGAGCGTTGTAAGACATTATCGCTTCTCTCCTTTCCCAGGGCCCCTTACAACTCTCAGGCCGCCTGCCTGGTCCAGGGCGCACAGCCTCTTCCCCTTCTACTCCCTCCCTCTCCCCTCCCCGCCTCACCGCTCTCCTGCGATAAGTAAAGCATCGCAGCAGCATCGCCTGCTTCAACTATCGTATCGGGCCTCCTCCTCTCTCTCCCCTCCCCCCCCCTCCCTCTCCCCCCCCCCTCCAATCTGGTTCACGGCGCCGGCAGTGCACTGCGGAAGCAGCCGCGTACTACGTACGTACGTAGTTAGGACCCAAAGCAAGCAGCCTCCTCCTGCCCGGGTGCTAACCGCGGGAGTGGGGCGGGGTGGGGAGTGTAGCAGGGCGCAGAGCGCGGCGTTTACTTTTGCGCCCCAGACCACCCCGCCCCGGCCCGCCCCGCCCCGCCCCGCCCCGCCCCGCCCCGCCTCGCCCGGTTGGTTTTTTGCCGCCAGAGGTCAGCAGTGAGGTCAGCAGTGCCCGAGCCCTGCGTCGACAGTGCTCCTCTTTTGTGAGTGGCCAGGAGCCGCCGCGGCTGGCCCGGGGCCTGGCCTACCGCATCGCCGTGCGTGTTGTGGCTCACCGCCGCCCCACGTATGTCGTCACGTTCAACCTGCCCCGCCCCGCCGCCTTCCACAGCAGCCGGAATTTTAGTTGTTTTTTTTGCAGCCGTCCGCACACGCGGAGCGCGGGTCTTATGCGGGCAGCGCTACCCAGGCGGCCCTTGTCGCGCGTGCCCGCCGGCCACAACAAGATCCCCTTGCTGCTGCCCCGGGCTGGGCCGCCGTCCGCTGACCAGGTGAGGTCACGGAACCTGCGGCGGAGTCGTCGGCGTGCGTCACCGGAGACCTGACTCTCCGTCTGTAGGCCCAGATCCGGTCCAGACAGCGGCCCCCGCCCCCGTACCCGCCCCCGTACCCGCCCCCGTACCCGCCCCCGTACCCGCCCCCGTACCCGCCCCCGTACCCGCCCCCGTACCCGCCCCCGCTCCCACCGCCCCCGCCTCCCCCCGGCCCCCGGACTCTTCCACCGTTATTTGCGACCTCTTGAGTGGAGGCGGGATGGGGCGCCAGACTGACCGGCGACGTCTATCACTTGTCAGGAAGACGGCTGTACGTACCGGGTGTCGGTGTCGAAGCGGAACACTCAACAGTATTGCGGGTCTGCCTACGAAAGAAGGCCAAGGCGCCTTGCGGCTGGCGCGGGTGGGCAAACCGGAGGGGTGGACCACTTCGATTTTTCGGTGTACTTACATGGAATATATATTCCATCAAAATATTTTGGAATTTTTTCCGGAATATACGGAAGAATTGAAATTTGTTCTAGGATATATTTAAAGAAGGAATATAGCGTAGAATGGCAAAGGGGTGGTTTTATGCGAGGGGGCGACAGTTTTGGGAATCATGTGTACAAAAGCCTGGGAATCATAATCATAAAAATTAAGGGAAATCAATGAAAACCACTACAACAAAGCAGGAAACGCCTGGAATCAGTTATAATTAGCCGAAATTAGCGTTTTATGTCGCTAGAAACAATTACACTGGTAAAACAAATGTATAGTTCTAAACATCAAATGATGTTTAACTGCTAATGTTTAATACTTAAACACTATATCATGTTCAGTTCAAACTATACATCAGCAGATGTTTATTTTCTAAACACTTTGCAAGTGTTCAGTTTGCTATACACTTGGCGCAGCGTGGTGTTCCTATGCTTTTCCATGTGAAGCCTCGCCCAAGTGTATACTTCTATATATCACAAAATGTTTAATCTTTAAACATTTGTGAAATGTATAGGTCTTAAACATCTTGTCATGTTTAGTTCCTGCTATACATCATGTCATGTATAGAATTGCCAACTATACACTATGATGTATAGAAACTAAACATTTGTTTTACCAGTGTAGAAATGAAAATATATGCATGAGAATCATGAATCAATCATTCCGGGAATCATGTTGCCCCCTCGGTTTTATGTAAACGATTGGATCAGTCGAGGTGCACTGCCTTATTTGGGACTTTGACAAAATAGACTACTTGGCGCATGGATTTTTTCTAAGTTTCGACTCCAAATTGTTTTCACGAAAATATACTTTACAGGCGTTTAGAAGCCTGGTGAACAACATATCAGAAGCTGTCGAAAAGTTTTTCGAGGACCAGCAGTCGAGGTGCACAGTGCACAGAGTGGTTGGGATACAAATAAGTCTTCTCACGGCCCCCGGAATATTACTAAGTTTCGACTTTTAAACAATGTCCTAGCTAGATATCCTTTTTGAGGGTCACCTTGAAGTATGGTGAAAAGCATATCGAAAACTGGCGAAATCGTTTTGGAGAAAAGCTCACACAAATATTTAAGATGAATAACTGGTATTCCAAGTCATTGTGTAGCACAGGCCGTAGAGCGTCAGCACCAGCACACCGATTGAGAGACCAGGGTTCGACACGCGCCTGTCTTAACATTTTTCTGAAACTTCATCGCTTTGGCTTAAGTCCGCTTTCAAACTCACCAACCACCGATTGTCTCCGTGGCGTATAGTGGTCTTTTCACCTCGTCAGGGCTTTCTAAAAATCACCTCTGTGGGATCGGCATCGGTTCAAATCTTAACTGATGCGAACTTGATTCTCCAGGCATGGCATGGTCCGGGAAGGCCTTGCATCCTGGGTCCGAGAGACACGACCCCTGGGAACAAGGCAGTACAGATTAACCACCGTACGACTGGTATCTGACTTACCGGCCTCTGTTCCGAATTACGCGGACAGGCGGTTGCTTTGTACAGCGGGGAAACACCGGATCCCGTCCGATCTCCGAAGTCAATCCCGCGGGGCCCCTCTAAGGGATTGGTAAAGTCCCCCAATCATTTTCCCATTCCATTTTTTTTGTTATTAATTCGTAATTATTAATTATGGTAATTATACTAAAGTTGCCCAAATGTCAGCACTGATATTTGGGGATATTTTGAATAGATAATATTTTGAATATTTTCAATGGAATATCCAATGATTGAATGGAATAGTCGAAGTGGTCCACCCCTCGAGGCAAACACTTATACTGTGGCACCCCGATACTTTATAAAGATACTTCATAACTGTCATGATATTTCAGAGAAGTACTGACATTTCATAATAATTCTGAAATTTCATCACAAATATGTCTTGAAATTTCAAAACATTTTTAACAGTGTAGTTGCCTACCTATTAGGCGCTCGTGTCCTGCGCGCGGCGCCCTGTGTGATGCCTGCACTCTAGTGTCAGCCGGCGCCACAGATGTTTGCCCTTTTACCCGATTGCGACGTCGGCGGCTGGCAGACATCGTAGTGGGCAATACGGCCCCTGCGGACGGCGCCCCCAAACCCCCGCGCCGCCCCCGCGCCGCCCCCGCGCCGCCCCCGCGCCGCCCCCGCACGCACGGCTGGCGGCGCCTGAGCCGGGCGGGGGCGGCGGTCTTGCGGTCCGGCATGGCTGCCGCTCACAGGCTATCTATCACAGGAGCCTGCGCCTCTCAAACGGCGGAAGGACCAGGCCGGCGAATGTTGCCAAATCACCACCCTAGTCGGCCGCCGGGGGCGCAGGCATGTTAAGGGGGTCGGCAGAGTCGGCAGTCGGTGGCCCAGCCGGCTTCAACCCACCCCGCCTTTGGCGCGTGGGCGGCGAGTCCTATACTATACGTGTGTGGGCGGTCCGCCCCTCAAGGACCCCCCTGCGCTCTGCGCTGGATGCCGTTGACGTCGCCGCTCTGAGTTTCCGAAAAGGTCAAACCTATCAGTGAGGATATCAAGCCTGAACCGCCGCAGCCGACATTCCAGGAAGGCAAAACCATGAGAGCAGAGAACTCCCTGAAACCCTCGACCCCGCGCCGCCGTGCTGACAGCCGCCCTGCCCCGTCCTGTCCCCGGTCAATAAAGCAAGTCCCGAGTGCATTTCACCTCCACTCGTTCATGAATGCGCCTCCCGAGGACGCCTGTTGTTCGCGATAAACTTGTGATGTGTTCGGGGAGGTCCCTGAGTCACTGCAAGGGAAAAGAATGCGGGCGATTAGACAAGGACCGGGGCGGGGCGGGATAGTGGTACGGCCACTCTGGGGAGGGGCAAGCGCCGGTGCAGCGCCAGTGCACCGCTTGTGCAGCGCCGCCGCCGGCGACCGGGGCGAGGGAGAGGGGGGGGGGAGATAGTGGGGCCCGGCGGCGCGTCATCAAATGGGGAAAATGAAAAGTGAGTTCATAGGGATGTGGACGCATGCTGGGCTGCTCTCCGGGGGTTCCGCCTCCACCACCCACCACACAACCCAACTCGACCGCGCGCGCGCCGAGCCGCGTCCGCAAGGGTTTTCACTGACAGAGAGAGGCCAGCTCTGATGCTTCCAGACCGATTTCGCCTGGAGACTCAACATTTGTTAAAAGCATGCCATTTCAGTACCATCAGGCAGAGCCGTAAATAAGCGTCATCTGTTTTAGCCGGTTCAACTAATGCGAAAGATGTCACGCGCTTATGTGAAGATACAGGTGCCACCTGTCGTAATGCCACACGTTTTTGCGATTTCTTAGGGTCGATTGGGGTGGGACCAGGGAGGGTGGTGGTGTGTATGCAGTGGGGCTGGGCCGCCGCCGTCGCCTGCTGTTACCTGTCGGGCGGGGCGGGGCGGGGCGGGGCGGGGCAGGCACGCCAAGGTGCCCGCACAAGTCAAGAGGACGGCGATGCCTGCACAGACCAGAGACGGACCCACGACCGGAGCGGCCCGGAGCGGAGCAGGAGCAGCAAGTCAGCCGGGCTGGCGGGGTGTGGTGTGGTGGTGGACGGGCGGGCGGGCGGGGCGTGGCGGGAGGCGCGGTGGTCCGCCGGGGCGGGGCTGGGCGGGAGGCGGGCGGGCGGGCAGGGGCGGAGGTCCGGGTCGGGCCTGGCCATGCCGTGGTCTCGGCTCGGGCCGGCTGCAGGCCCGGCCCCCGGCCCCGGCCCCGGCCCCGGCCCCGGCCCCGGCCCGGCTATAGCGCTGCTGCTGGCTGGCGCGCGGCTGGCGCCAGTCTCCCTCTTGTTGCCTTGCGGGCCGCAGCTCCGCTCCCGCTCCGCTCACTCGCCGCTGCGACTCTCGGGAGCTCCGCTCCGCTCCGCGCCGCGCATCGAGCCGAGCCGAGCACGCTCCGAGGCACGACGTGCAGGCCGCCGCCCTGCCCGGCACGACCGCGGCCCCCCGCGCCGCACCGCACCGCGCCGGACCGCACCGCCCGACTGGATTACCACGACAACGACCTCCGCCACGTCCTCGCCACGGCCCCGGCCCGGAGGGCATGAGTCCCGATGAGTTAAGTGAAGCAAGTGAGGCGTGCAGTGCAGTGAACTTGACTCCTCCGCGGCGGGACCGGCGCGGCCCGGGCCCGCTCGCGCGCCTCTGCCCGGGCCCCTGCCCTCGGCGGCACGGCCTCCACGGCGGCGGCCTCGGCCCGGACTCGCCGACATGATGGCCCGCGTGGTGCCCGGCCGCGGCCCCGGCCTCGGCCTCGGCCTCCTCCTGCTGCTCCTGCTGCACGCCGTCACGGCCGCCGAGACCATCACTGGTGAGTGACGAGGCCACGCCGGCCATGGCCGAGGCCCGCGTGCTTGCAGCGCTCCGCGCCGCGCCACTCTGTGGATGCGCTTAACTTTTCCTTGCTAGTTCGATTTGTCTTTGGGGCGCGGCCACGGCCATCCCCACCCTCCAGTCCTGGGCTGGGCCGGGCCGCGCCAGGGTCCCGTCCAGGGGAGCCGATCGTTTTCTCTCCCCGACATTCTTGCGCCCGCCCCGGCCCGCCCCGGCCCGCCCCGGCCCGCCTCGACCCGCCCCGCACCTGTTTGACGTGGTGCTGCTGGACGCGCTCCTCCGCCGCGCCCCTCGTCGCCACACGGGCGGGGTAGCTCTGCGGGGCGGGGCGGGGCGGGGCGGGGCGGGGCGGGGCGAGAACGGCAGGGGCGGGCGGGAGGGAGAGTGGGAGGAGAGGAGAGAGGGAGAGTGGTCATTAAGCGTGACACCGAGGGGCGCTGCCCTCAGAGCAATGCAGCGCGCCGCCCTTCCCTCTATGTCGCCCCTTCCCCTTCCTGTCGTACGCGTCAAGTGTCTTGGCGATTCATTCGAAAAGTGTGATTTTTATACGAAATTAACCATGAGATATTTTAAATATGGCTCTCTGCGTCTGCAAGCAAGACGTTGCATTTTCTGTTGGAGTACAAAGGGTGCAAGCCCCACCCATCTCCCCGGTGCTTTCCGACAGTCGCGCGAGGTGCAGCAACGGCGCACGCCTCAACTAGTGTCTTATTGCCAATCACTTCATCCGTGTGTGTCGATAGATAAAAGTTCCGGCCTCTCGTTAGCAACAAAAAAAGAAAGAAAATAAAAAATATCAATCAAGATTGGTATTGATAGCAGATGATACCGCACCGCAAGAGAAATTGCTATGGGGTGCGACAATTTGTGTGTGGAACGCACACGATGTAAACGACGAACGACGCCAGCAGCGCCGCGCCGCGTGCCTGCGGGGTTGAGAGGGAAAGGGGTGGGAGGGGTCCGCCGGCGGGGTGGCGGACCGAAGCGGTCGCTGGCGAGGAGGAGCTGCGCGCGGGGAGAAGGTGTCATTGTTCCGCGCAGACTGCGCGTCAGGCGGCCATGGGGCCCCCCCCTACCAGCGCCACCCTATATTATTGTATAGTTGCAATTGGTTTCTGGACTCGAGAGTACAAGCTAGCTGACACCTTAGTGTCTTGTACTGTTCTATAGTAAAGAAAGTAAAGGTATCATCTGCTAAAAAATATAAAAAAACAACTTGTTGACCCACATAATTAGGGTCAATTTCCTGCTGTCTGCGTTCTTTCCACTCTCTTCTCTCTGCGCCCGTCACCTTAAGCAGTCGGGCTTACAGATGTACCGCCGCTGATTAAGTCGAGGACGCCACGCCCTCACCTTCATGGCCTCCCTCATGGCGCCCGGCGCCCGGCCCAGCCCGGCAAGCTGCGAGGACGACAGGTGCAGATTCGCGGTATTGTCGTTTTCGTGCAACAATCTTTGGCGCGGAAGCGTCATGTTACTTCCATCTCTCGCGACTCGGACGGGACGAAACCCCTCGCGCCCCGCACTGCGGTCGTGTCGGCTCGGCCCAGCGCGGCCCGCCCCGCCCCGCCCCGCCCCGCCCCGCCCCGCCCCGACCCGCCCCGCCCCGCCCCGCCCCTCCCCGCCCCGCACCACCCCGCCCCGACTGGCCTTGACCCACCCAAAGGCTGGCTGCTGGTTCGCGGTCCGCACTATCTGCGCCAAGGAGTTCCGCCGCTGCCGCGGCCACCGCCGCCGCCGAACCCGCAGCGCACGACCAGTGGCACCAGTGGCCGGAAAATGATTTAACAATTTGCGCGCTCGCCAAAACTGACAATCATATTCTGTCGACCCGTAAACTGAGAACACTATGTGACGTTACTCGGAAGTTCGCTAAGCCTGTGATCGTGGTGGGAAAAAAAAAAAAAAAAAAAAAAAAAAAAAAAAACAGCGCGGGAACGGACGGACAGCTGAGTTCTCTCATGCAGACTTCCGCATGTTAAGACCATAGGGCTGATCCATTTTTTTTATTTTTTTTTAACGTGGTGGCCGCCGATCTTTGCTTTAAGCCTGCCTTACGGTGGATGACTACACTGAATGACAATAAGGCCTGTGACCTCACTTCCTCCGCACCTTAAATCGGGGTGCAGCCGGCCGAGATGCGCTGTTTTGCCTGCGTCAGGATCAGGATGACCGCCGGCCTCGGCCGACGAGCCCCGTCCGTCGTTCGTTCGTCCGGTCGGTTTGATCTCTGCTCGACTGAGTGGCAAATGAAGCGGGGACGGGACGGGGAGGCCGAGCTTCGCATAACAGGGTGAGCGGAGCGCTTCATGCCGCTCAATGGCGTCCCATTCAAAGTGGACATAAAAATCGGCGCACATAACCTCACCCCCCGCTGCGGTGCGGGGCCGCCGGCCCGGCCCAGCCCGGCCGCCCTTCTTGCTTCTCATTCTTGTTTTGAGCCGTCTTCATAATCGTCAATATCCCCGAGTCTGCTATAAACGTTATTCACCCCGGCGGGGCCGGGCCGGGCCGGCACGTCGTGCCTGCCTGCCGACTTATTCCGAAGAGCGCTCTCCTCGCCCTGTCTCTCTCACACTCATGGTCTTCGACGTATAGGTGCGAGAGAGACAGAGAGAGGAGAGCGCTCTTTCGGAACAAGTCGGCTGCTGCGGCTGTGGCCGGTCCGGGCCGGGCGGCATCTCTTTCATCAGCGCCATGCGACTCTTGCCGCGGAGGAGGAGGAAGAGGAGGTGCATTCCGAGGCCTTGACAATCGCTCTCAATTCCCAGCCTGGCGGTCCGTCATTTCCTGTCAAATTTGTGACCGTGGTCACCTGCGGATTTATTTATTTTTTTTTTTTGGGGGGGGGGCGGGTTATAATATTGAAAACACGTGTGATGGAAAAAATTAGTCGGAGGTATAATTACATCCTTAAGCCGAAAAAGTGTTGCTGCACACACGTATAGAGAGCGAGTGGCTTCAAATAATCCCCGCGCTCCCGCTGTGGCGACCCGGCCAGGCTATGTTTGTTATTCAGATTTTACGATTTTCTCACCCAAACCAAATGATTGGCCGCAGCAACAGCAGCAGCAGCATTCCTGTCGAAGGTTGGCCTGGACTGCCTTGAGATTACATACATTGCAGGGAGGACGGGCCTCGTCGTGGGGGGTCTGCAGGAGGGAGCGGGAGCGGGTAAGAGAAGGGCGGCGCGGGGCGGCGCGGGGAGGAAAGAGGAGAGAGAGAGAGGTTGTTTACTCTTGAGTGGCGTCATACGACTGCCGGTTGATCGAATCGAAATTACGTTGGTACTTTTTCCCCCTTTGTCGAGTCCGACACTATAAACGGAAATGGGAAATAGGGACGGAAGAAAATCAGATTTTCACAGATTGGGGATTACAACTTAACTTTTACCGTCGTGCGAAACACATTCAGATTAAATAGGATTCAGCTTCCAGGTCTGGAGCCCGCCGTCGCTGACTGCACCCGGTCGCTTTTGCGCCCGTTTTGACCTAAAGCTGTCGACTTCGATATATGACAACCACCGTCCTACGCATAACTTTCATCATCAGAACAGGATTAGCCACGGCCACTGATTTGCATTGGGGTCCACGGAGGCCAGGCCGCCCTTGCTGCTGGACTTGTTTTGGTCTTGCTGGTCGCTGGATGGAACCCTAGAGACGTATGCGGAGTTCGCACGAAACGGGGAGAGGGGGTATGCGCAAACGACTCGGCCAGCCGCTTACCGATTTATTTACAGTGCCGCTAATGGGTCGTGAAACACTATAGTACGTAGCCCAGAGGTTGCGCGACTTGGCAGAGCAGGAGGGAGAGAGACAGAGAGAGAGAGAGAGAGAGAGAGAGAGAGAGAGAGAGAGAGAGGAGAGAGAGAGTCTGGCAAAGGCTGTACGTCAGCAGCAGTAGACAAAACGCTGCAATCTTAAGGACGGCCTTAAACGCAAAGGCAAAACGTCGGCGACGATCGCCTAAACGCGCCCGCCGCCCGCCCCGCCCCGGCCTGCCTCCGGCTCTTTTTATCCTTTTTCCAAAGACCTTTGCCGAGCCGCTTTGACCGAGCAGAGGAACGCGGCGGCGGCAAGTTTGATTACGTGGCCCATTTGGGGCGGCTAAGTGGTCCCACGGTGTGTAAGGCGGGGGTTAGTGGGGGTAAGCGGGGGTAAGGGCCCAGGGTAATGACTGTCTGGCAAAGGATTGGAGAGGGCCCTCCCCCTCCGGCCTGTTACCAACAAGGATGTGATGATGGTCCTTCCCCTCCCCCCCCCTCACCACCCCACTTTACCTTTCCACTCCTTTCCTCTCTCTCTCTCTCTCTCTCTCTCTCTCTCTCTCTCTCTCTCTCTCTCTCTCTCTCTCTCTCTCTCTCTCTCTCTCTCTCTCTCTCTCTCTCTCTCTCTCTCTCCCCTCCCTCCCTCTCTCAACGTGTGCTGACTAATTGTAATTGATGAGTTTGGGGTCGGCATCATTCGGTCAGTGTAGAGGTGGGGCAGGTACCTCCCATGCGTTTTATAGCTTTTATTTTTCATTTTGGTCTTTTTATGCGTTTTGTGTGGTCAACATCTTCACTGGGTCCATTGTGGCCGGCCTGTCAGGACCATTGTGTGCTCCGGGGCGTGTGCTCGGCGCCGCCGGGGGCCGCGGGGGCAGCGGGGACCCCGGGTGGGGCCCGGGCCGGGCTGGGAGGGGAGGGAAGGGGGCCCCGTGGGACTGGCGCGGGGCCCGTAGGCAGCGGGCCCGGGCCCGGGCTCGATTAGTGACGCCAAATCGATGTTTGGTCAAGTCATTGACATGTAGGCAGCCGCTGGAATTGGCCGCTTAGCGGTTCGGCGACCGACCGGGGCCGGGCCGGGCCGCCGTCCGGGCAAAACAACACACGCATGAGTATATGCGGCAAGCCGAGAGCGGGCGTGTCGCTCTCTGGCGGCCGCCGCTGAATCACCGGCAGGGTGGGTATCGCACTAATGAGCGCGCAGGCGCAGGACGAGGCCTGGCTGTGCCCGATAAGGCCCAGAGCGGGGCGCCCCCGGGCCGGGCCGGGGCCGGGCCCGGCCCACCCAACAGGTGCCCATGCCCGGCCCGGCCCCGCCCTGCCCCTGCCCACCCAGCCCTTCTTTTCTGCCCCGGGCCGGGCCGGGCATGGCGGCGAGCCAAAGGGCCGAAGGCGGGGCGGAGAGAGCCCTGTGCTAGCGGGCAAGGCAGGGCGGTTACATCGCCTTGATGGCTCACTCAGCGCCGCCCAGCGGAGACGGAGAGCAGGAGGACCACGCGGAAATCGCTCGGAGGATTTGTAAGGGCAATAATCGCACGCGCGGCACATTCTCTCTCCTCAGTCCGCAGTCCGCTGACTGATCTCTCGAACACGGACCACATCGCCCACGTGCGCACTGCAAGGGGGAAATTAAACTGAAATTTTTGTACCTCGAATTTCAGAAAAATTCAGGAAAAAAAAAAAATAAAACCAAATTAGAAAAAATTTCCCAAAATTTACAAAACCTCAAGAAAGTTCAGGAAAAATCAGGAAAATGCAGGAAAATTCACGAATATGGAGGTACAATTCAAGAGAAAATTCACAAAATCACAAAATGTGTACGACGCCGTAACTTCTTGACAGTGACCCGTGCCCCCCAGCTTCAAATATGTACGCCCGTCCAGCCTGAGACAAACGTCGGCCTCTTAGTTTTCCACCACCTTTTTATTTTTTATTTTTTTCTCTCCAGGATAGCCAGGACTTTCGACGCACGGAGGATCCTCCTGGAAAACCTTATTATCCTTTTCTGCACGGCTCTCCCCGAGCGGGGGCAGGGCAGGGCAGGGCAGGGCGGCGGGTGGCGGGTGCAAGGTGCGCGCGGGGGCTTCGCTCTGCTCCATCGCGCCGCTCACCCGGGCCCGGGGATCCCCACCCCGTCGTCCTGCCTGGCCGGTCCGGTCCGAGCCGAGCCGTCCAGGGTGCATTACCCGATCTAATGGACGTTAATGTGGCTGGTACGGCGGCAAACGGCTCGAGATGAGATGAGCGCCCCCGAGTGCCCCGCCGGCGCCGGCTCAGGGCACCAGTAGCAAGGACGAAAACAAAACCCCCGATAAGGAACACGAGATGTTACTCGGATTGATGGAACACTCACGCACGCACGCACGCACGCACGCACACACACACACACGCACGCACGCACAAACACACAGACATGTTCTCCCGAGGGCCGGACGCTGAATGTGAGGACGCGCGTTGCGTCGGCGGGGCGCGGCGGCCAGCGCAGGACGTCGTGATGATTCACTTGGCACAGGATTTGCCAGTGAGGCACCGCGAATTGGAGCTGCTTGGCGGGGCGAGGCGGGGCGGGGCGGGGCGGGGCGGGGCGGGGTGGGGCGGGGCGGGGCGGGGCGGGGCGGGGCGGGGCGGGGCGGGGCGGGGCGGGGCGGGGCGGGGCGGGGCGGGGCGGGGCGGGGCGGGGCGGGGCGGGGCGGGGCGGGGCGGGGCGGGGCGGGGCGGGGCGGGGGCGGGGCGGGGCGGGGCGGGGCGGGGCGGGGCGGGGCGGGGCGGGGCGGGTCCGCAGCCAACACACGACGACGACGTCTGTGAGAGCCGCAGAGAGCTGGCCGCCTCCCGCGCCGCCTGCGCGCCGCGCCCTACGAGCGAAGTGAATACGCTCGTCGTTAAAAATGTCGCCGCCACTTCCTTTGTGATTCACCAGCGGTGGCGGCTGCTGCTGCTGCGGCTGCTGCTGCGGCTGCTGCTGCGGCTGCTGCTGCTGCGGCTGCTGCGGCTGCGAGGCGCGACAGCTGCAGCTGCGGCGGTTGACCGCCACCTCTCCCCTAGTCTGCCGCGGTGACGTCCCGACGCCCTGCGACGCGCTGCTCTGCCCCTCTCACCGTTGCAGCTCACGGCTCACGGGCGCGACGCCGTCCTCTCCCGGTGACTCATCGCGCGACGCGCCGCGCCGGTCAGCTCCAGGACAAGAAGACACCTCCGATGAACGACAGCAGAGATGAGAGCAAACATTATCGTGCCAGAATGGTGGGATCATTTCGGAAAACCATTGAACGGCCCTAAAAGAAATCATTTAAAAATTTAAAAAAAAGTCAAAATAAAATTAAAAAGAACAGACTATTCCGATAAATCGAGAGCAAATGAAGAAAAAACTTTAAAACTTGAAAAAGTCAGAAATAGGTAGCATAGATCAAACTATATCAAAAAGAGACAGTGAAATCAATGGAAATCACTTGAAATCATGTGAAATCTCGCGAAATCAGTAAATTCACTTGAAATCTTTGAAATCCGTTGAAATCACCTGAAATCATGTGAAATCTTTGAAATCCGGAAATCAAGTGTACAAAATTTTTCGGAGTTGTGGGCCCCTCGGAGACAGTCCTTAAAAAAATGGAAAAAACAATCATTGTACACATTTTGTATGAGTGATCCCCCCTCGGTCTCCCACGCCTTATCGAGTACTGCTCTTCGCCCCGCTGTTGCCAGGATGCGCATGGAGCCCACGTGAGTGCGACTATTTGATCGGCGGTCCGAACGAACGGCTTCGGTCCTTGCAACTTTTTGCAGGCGATACCAATGGCCTGAATACATTCAACTCTCCTCCACCTTTGTCACACACACGGAACGCATTCCCGAGATTGCGCGCGATGTCTCTTGCAGTATCATCACACTCCAATTTCGATCTTTTCTTTTTCGCACGGCTGTAGTGTTAACTGATTTCGATTCACCGACGTACTTTTTTGAGATTTTCTCTCTGCACACATAATAAAGTTGGCGCCCGCGCGGCGTGTGGTGGCGTTGTAGAATAGGCTTCCGTGCGCTGCAGTGCGCTGCGGTGTTTTAGGGAGTGGCATTGGAATGCTCCGCATGTTCCCGTTCCTAGGGTTCGGTCCAAGCACCGACGTCAAGAGGCGCCGAGCCGAGCTCGTTTCTTTCTCGTTTCTACTGGGACTTCCCCCGTGCAAGGCCCGGCCTGCCGGCCTGCCGGCCTGCCGGCCTGCGTGCAGCAGCATAGCGGCCGCATCAGTACAGTGCGACTCGTGGAGCAACATTTGTTTACCTGCATCCACCGCCTAGCGTAGCTCTCTCCCACACACACACACACACACACACACACACACACACACTCACTCACACACACACACACACACACACACACACACACACACACACACACACACACACACACTCCTCCCGCCGTGCTGTGCACAGATTACATTGAACGGGTGCCGGGCCGGGCGAGTGGGCTGGGGCTAGCAGTCGGGGCAGGGCAGGGCAGGGCAGGGCGGCCGTGCACACTAAATGTTTATGATGTCCATTTTCGCACACGAGTCTAAAAAGAAAGAAAAAAAAAAGAAAAAACTTTACACCCGCCCTAAGATACATTTTCTTTTCTTTTCATTGTCGCGCTAAAACTGAGTACTGAGGGGTCCACCGCTTACGGTTCAGGAGCGTATACATAATTACCGATTATACCAGTGATTGACAACAGCTCTCCGCAAAGCTTTGGATGAAAGTGTCGCGTCACAGATGTAAATTTCTGCATGGTTTCATGACCGAAAACCGAAAAGCAAAGTGACAAAACATCGAAAATGGAAATTTGTGCAATGTGATGGCTGGAGTGGTGGACCCTTTGCAGGGTGATTCCGCACTGTGGTTTCGTCTCCCTGTCCCCCGTCGCTCTCATGGGGCACGGCCATAAGGAGCGAGCGAGAGGAAGCTACTGAAGGCGGTTTGTACCAGAGTATTCCGCTAGAGCGAAACAGGAACCTAAAGGAGAAGAGCATGACCGCCGGTTCTGTTTCCTCCCGAAATCTGATGTCACTTTCGACTTCAGCCAATGAGCGCACAGGAGGACACAGAAGCAGCGGGCTTGATTTTCTTCACAAGGTTCCGGTTGCAGTTTAGCGGAATACCCTATCAGCCCGCTGGTCGAGGGGAGGGTCGCGGCCGTGGGCTGGCTGGCCCGGCCTCAACAGGAACCAAACGAGACGAGATGGACTCTTCTGATTTGACGCGTTATTGTGTCGGGTCGCGTGCGCTCTGGACCGGGATGCTGACGCTGGGCTGGGCTCCTCGCCTCGAGGGTCCGGTCCGGACCCAGTCGGGCCGCGCTGGACCGCGGGATGCTGGACTGGGCTGGACCGGCTCGCTTCTCGCTGCTCTCAGCGTGCGTGTCGCGCGCCGCGTCTCTTTGAAGATGCTGCGGCTGTTGATAGTTCTCATGAGCCTTATCGCCAGCCGCGGCCCGGGCAGCGTGGACGCGCGCGCGCGCGCGTGTGTGTGTGTGTGTGTGTGTGTGCGCGCGCGCGCGCGTGCGCGGGCCCAGTCAGGCTGCACAGCGTATATGTACATAACCACTTCTCGGGCGCAACTACACGTCGATCGGGGTGCGATACAGCCAACAAGCCAAGTCGGGCCGGGCCGAGCCGAGCCGAGCCGCGATGAAGACGTGGAGCCGATGCCAGGCGCCTGCTGGTCGTAGAGTACAAGTGTGACCCTGATAGATCGATAGTTTCGATAGTGTCGAGCGCGGCGGCCTGCCTGCCGGCCTGCCTGCCTGCCTGCCTGCCGCTGCTGCTGCTGCTGGACTCGGTTGTTGGGTCTGCCTCCGAAATCGCACGACTCGCGCTGTGTGAGTGGTGTGAGTGCGAGTATGTGTTCGGGTGCGTGTCTGTGAGTGTGCGTGTGGTGCGTGCGCAACCCGCTGCCGTGCTGGCCGTGGTGACTGAAGTGCAGCATAACTGGGGCGCGCAGCGCAGATGTGAGAAGAGGGGAGGCGGAAGGTGCTGGATTCTGCCGCGCGCCTCCACCTCTGTCGCACTCATGGGGCCTACCACCCCCAACATGGGGCACCACCTTAGGTGCGACCGAGGTAGGAGCAGACGGCTGGACGACACGGCGAGACACGAGGGTAGACGTAGTCGTCGATGAGAGGAACCCCGCGAACGCTACTTGCAAGTGTGTGTGTGGAGGGGAGAGAGAGAGAGAGAGAGAGAGAGAGAGAGAGAGAGAGAGAGAGAGAGAGAGAGAGAGAGAGAGAGAGAGAGAGAGAGAGAGAGAGAGAGAGAGAGAGAGAGAGAGAGAGAGAGAGAGAGAGGCCCGTAGACAGAGACCTCAGCGCTGGAGCGGAGCGGCGCCGCCGCCACAGCGCGCCGCCCCGCGACGTGTTGCAATGTCGCGGTGTCTTATCGACCCCTAGTATCGCGATTGTTACTTTATTCCGGTAAGAAAACACGGCCGGGCCCGACAGACACCGACCCTTTAAACCCTGCTGGCCTGTCGTCGTTCGAGGCTGTAGGCTAGGGCGAGGCTGCCTTGCCTAGGCGAGGCTCTAGCCTAGACGACGCTATTGGCTAGTCGAGCCGTCTGTGTTCCGGATCACTCTGAACGTTATAATCCGACAGTGAACGAGCGATCGAACGCCCGCCTTGATATCACGCACCATCTCGGCACATCCGCGACACGTTTGTATACCGCGGCGCCACACTATGCGATGGAAACAGAGGAAGGTGGTCGCGATTCTAAGATCATTCAGTCTCATTTTTAGGGACATTTTGCCAGAAAACCGATAAGTTTCTCTAGCCCGGTTGGAGCGGCCTTTAAAAACAGCTAGTTGTATAGTACAATACACCAAAACAGCTGTTGGAAATCGGGGCAAGTAAAAGCAGCCTAACTCATCCTTTTTTAATTTGAGCAGAAGGCCGATATTCCCTTATTACTTTATGTATATAAGGTCAACATATGGGAGGAAGGCACAAAAAACCCGGTCGTCGATGGATTCCTGGAACCTTTAACTTACCCAAACTGTATGTATTAGGGACATTATCTTATCACCCAAGGCTAGAAATCAGGGTTTCTTGAACCCCGATATCAAAGCACGGAGTTTCGACTGATGTTATAGAGAGGTATATTTTTGAACTTCATTTTCTAACTAGATCGGGTCGACCAAGGTCTGACACGTTCCGGTGTACTTCGGATCTTTCTCGACAAATTGCTCTACGAACAGAGGAGTTCTAGAGTTGGGTGACATCCCCGTTCTGACCACACTTTATTTTTCAGTTTTTCGCCCCACTCTGCGACACGAGGCAGAAGGGTGTGCCTCGCCCGCCTCGCCACGCTCGGTCGTAGCTTTTCTAAATGGTCCGCAGTCTGAATCCTCGCGCGCATATGATCCATATTAGCGAGGCGCGCGGCGGCCGGCGGCGGCCTTCGCTCCGCGCGGAACGAATCGAGGGACGCGCTAAATCGCTCGTAGTTGGCGTGCCAGCCGTGAGCTCAAGTCTCGAGCGCTATGAGAGCGCCGCGCCAGCCCCTCCCGCTCCCGCCCGCTGCCCACACTCGCATGCGCACGCATAACTGGTTCTAATCGATTTTGTGCCCGAAGTTCAATCCCAGTGCATTCTCCCCAATCCAATAAATAAATCAAGTTTCTCGAGACGGGTAAAAATCGTGGGGGAAATCAATCTGAACTTGGGTTTACTGATTTTGTGAATTTTTCGTTGAGTTTACCCTAGAATTCTGTGTTATAGTGAATTTATGTGAATTTTCCTCTTTTTTTTTTTTGAAGTTTTCTGAAGTTTTTTGACATTTTCAGAATTTTTCTGATCTGTTTTCAATTTTTCAGAATTTTTACTGAATTACGAGTTGTTTTCCCCCCGGAAAAAATGCTCGCTTTTCGAGTCAAACTATTTTTGTTCGCTGCTTGACGAGGGAATTAATTGGGTTGAGTAATTATTATCACGGCACTCGTGTCCCCGGTCACTCACACATTCACAGCGCACACGCACAATCTTACACGACGCGGCGCGAGCGGAAACACACACACGTTGTTTGTCAGTATTTGTCTGTAGGACGAACGCGCCATCGGAAACCGCAAAGCTGTGTGTCGCGTCTTGCTGCGGTTTGTGCGATGAGGCAGCAGCATATGCAAGACCGGGCAGCCCTTCTTCTCTCTCTTCTTCTTGTTGTTCTTCATGTGGGGTTTTGCCTTCCTGCCGTCTGATTCCGGAAAGCGGTTAGTAGTGTCCTCTCTCTTGCTCCTTATGGCTTCGCCCCATGAGTGCGACGAGGACAGATAGACAAAAAGTGGACGAAACCGACTCTCGGAATCCGACGGCTGATGTGGACCCGTCGAGAGTGCCACGCTGCGGGTGCCCTGTGCCCTCCTGTGCCCTGTGCCCTCCTGTGCCCGGAGCTCTGAGCCCGGAGCCTGGCCCCACACAGCCGCAGGCATCTGCCGCCCTGCAGCTTGATTCCGAACAGCGCGTTCAGTAGTGTCCTCTCTCTTGCTCCCTTTGACCAGATGGACCATGCACGAGTGTGATAAAGACAGGAAAACGAAACCTCTGTGCGGAGTACCCCTGCAGGACGAGGCCACTTCGGCTGCCCCGCATCAGCTCGGGCGAATTTTCTCTCTACTCTAACGCTCTTTATCCAATCCCTGGTGGCATGTGCGAAAGCGTCGGCAGCACAGAAAAAAACATTGTCTGATTTTTTGGAGAGAAATGGAGAACTCTGAAGTAACTATATTATTTTGAGGAAAACTCAGATTTTCAGGATGCAGCGGTAAAACAAATGTAGAAATTTCTACACCAATCTGGGTCTGGTTCCAATCGAGCAAATTTAAAAAAAAAAAACATTTGGTGGTGTCGAACGGAACGAAACGTCAAGTCGTGTGCTATTTTTCTACTCGATGCGGACGTTTAGTAAACTGCACATAACTTAGTTGGCATTTACTCAACGTGATCCATTAATTCCATAGAACTGGTGCTTGTGCTCAAGTGTGCAAAACTTCTACTCTTGTAAAGTGTCTATTAACGAAACACAATGAGCAAAACAAACATTATTAATGTATACTTAAACTCGACACAAGTAATGTGCTAAATCATAGATAAAACTCGCACGTGTGTAATAATTGCACATTTTTGATTTACCTGTAAGTTTCCGTAAAAAAATGAAGGAAAGTTCGTCATTGTATTGAGGAGCGGACTACCTCAAAACCTGAGGTGTTTCCCATGAAATCAGAGGGTTCCTCAAAGGTTTCCCTTTTTCCTCAAAACCTCAGACACTGTTTTTACCGTGAGCAGCTTATTGTCAAGATGCCAAAATGCGAGGGGTAAATAACTCCGAATTTTGATGTACACCACTAATTCAAAATTCACACTAATTCAAACTAATTCACGCGAATTCAAAACGAGTTCAGAACAAATTCAAGCGAATTTAAGGAATGACCTCAGAAAATACACGCATATCTGATCCAAATTATTCTCTCAATTACATGACGAAATAGGATTTTTAGTAAATTATTGTGAATGATTTCTATTTATTCCAAATTATTGGAAATTAACTTGCAACTGCGGAAAATAATCACAATTATTTCAATTATTTTTTAAAACTGTTCAGAAACAAATTTTGCTCTGCAATTGAAAGGGTGGCGTGAAAACATGGAAAATTTTTGCGGCAGTAAACCTCCCGAAGGAGGTTGCGGTTCCCGCCAGGCACAGGGCTTTTACCCCCTGTGGCAGCCAACTGCTTCGGTGTTCCATGGGAACCGGCGCTTTGCTGACTGCGATCCTATCGCGCAATTCGACAGATTTGATCCCCGTACCACCATTGGCCTACCCCTAGAGGTACGAGCGGTGTCAAGGGCGTTAGACTTCCTGATCCCAGTTTCAGAGGCCTTACCTCAGAGGGGTACGTGGGATTCGAACCCACAACCCCGAGTGCCGACACGTAGCCAGAACAGGAAGCGACCCAACGCCCAGAGCCACCGAGCCAACGGCGGTGAGACGTGTTTAACTTCTATTTGACCTGCCATCCAGCTGCGGCCAAAGGGAATGTCAAGCGCGAAAAACACTTTCCCGAGTGGGAGTCGAACTCGGGACCACTCGGTTCGGTGTTGCGCGCTCTACCAACTGAGCCACGACGCCGCGATGACTGTATAGGTCGACGGGTTCGAGTTGTATTTGCCCTGTCCTCCTGGATGGGGGCTGCAGGATACGCGGCAAATACAACTCGAACCCGTCGACCTATACAGTCATCAAACACGTCTCACCGCCGTTGGCTCGGTGGCTCTTGGCGTTGGGTCGCTTCCTGTTCTGGCTACGTGTCGGCACTCGGGGTTGTGGGTTCGAATCCCGCGTACCCCTCTGAGGTAAGGCCTCTGAAACTGGGATCAGGAAGTCTAACGCTCTTGACACCGCTCGTACCTCTAGGGGTAGGCCAATGGTGGTACGGGGATCAAATCTGTCGAATTGCGCGATAGGATCGCAGTCAGCAAAGCGCCGGTTCCCATGGAACACCGAAGCAGTTGGCTGCCACAGGGGGTAAAAGCCCTGTGCCTGGCGGGAACCGCAACTTCCTTCGGGAGGTTTACTGCCGCAAAAATTTTCCATGTTTTCACGCTACCCTTTCAATTGCAGAGCAAAATTTGTTTCTGAACAGTTTTAAAAAATAATTGAAATAATTGTGATTATTTTCCGCAGTTGCAAGTTAATTTCCAATAATTTGGAATAAATAGAAATCATTCACAATAATTTACAAAAAATCCTATTTCGTCATGTAATTGAGAGAATAATTTGGATCAGATGTGCGTGTATTTTCTGGGGCATCCCCGAATTTAAAACGAATTCAAGTAAATTCACAAAAAGATCACAATAATTTCAAAAAAAACTTCGCAATTAATTCAAAAATTTCAAAGCTAATTCAAAACGAATTCAATTCAATTCAGACAAATTCAATTCAAATTCACGAAATTTGTACACCGAATTCAGAGTTGTTTACCCCTCGCCAAAATGCCAAGTTTGTGCGTTTACTTCACTTAACGGCGCCGATCCCGCCGGTGGCGTGTCGTGTCGAGTGCGGCTGCCTCCAGGGAGGGCTGCATTGATTTATTCGCGAATCGTCGTTTGCACGCAATTTCGGCGTTCTGCGGACAAGACGCGGCTTCCGCTGGCAAGGCTTCCAGGAACTCCCCCGGTCCGGTCCGGTCCGGTCCGGCTGCGGCCGTGCCATCGCCCCTCGGGACCGGAGCCGCGCCCCGCACGGGGACAATGGCGCAATGAGTCACGACACGCCCGGCCCGGCCCCTCTGCGCCTGATCACAGCGGGAACATTTTGCGAGAGGTGTTCACAGCGACATTTAAACATTCGCGTGCAAAATCTTGCACAACCCCGCTCCCGCTTCGCACTCGAATTATTTCGCGAATGAAGTGGCGCTCGCGGGTCGAGTCGGGTCGTGCACACACACGGCTCTTGGATGGGGATCATTGTGTATCGGACTCGCAGCGCGTTTACCACGAAACGGCATGTTTGGTCTGATTACTTGTTAGGTGCTCACGCCGACTCGACTCGATGCGCGTCGCTGTTGTATGTGACTCCGGGCTGGAATGCACCGAGCCTCCTTTATGTACGTATGTATGGATGTACTATGTATGGATGTATCTGTATGTGTGTGAGGGAAGGGGAGAGAGACAGGGAGAGAGAGAGAGAGAGAGAGAGAGAGAGAGAGAGAGAGAGAGAGAGAGAGAGAGAGAGAGAGAGAGAGAGAGAGAGAGAGAAAGAGAGAGAAAGAGAGAGAGAGAGAGAGAGAGAGAGAGAGAGAGAGAGAGAGAGAGAGAGAGAGAGAGAGAGAGAGAGAGAGAGTGTCAATCGCCTTTCAGTACCTCGAATGGAAAACTCTTGTCCTCGTCCCTTACCTGCGCGGGCGCGGTTCGGTCCGGTCCTGCCCTGTCCGGCACGGCGCCTAAAGGAAGAGCTCACTCACGCTCCTGTCTGTATGTCTCTCTGTCTGTCCGTCCGTCTCTCTCGCACCCCCTCCCTGGGCGGTGCGGGTCCGGAGGCGCACCATACGCGTGGTGCCTCCCCCTTCAAATAAATAAACAATGTGATATGGAATGAATGGGGGAGCTTGTTACGGGCGTGGTCATCCACACCAGGGGGTCTCCATCGCACCCCCTCCGCGGGAAGTACCGACCTGGCCCCGCCCATCGCAAAAATTCCGCAAAAAAAAACAAAAAAACAAAAAAACAAAAAAGCGAGAGAGAGAAAGAGAAAAGAAAACAAAATGAGGCACAAATTACAGCCTTGTCATAACGTTGACATTTTCTTCCAGGATCAAGGCAGCCCTGCTCCGAGGAGGGAGAGGCGGTCCACGTGGACAGCATCAAGGACATGCGCTGCTTCTCCTGCATGTGCAAGGTGAGTACCACAGCGTGTGACGTATGGCGTCCACCCGGAGGGGAACCCCCCCGCGCGCGCACGCGAATCAGGACGGGCAAAACAAAAAATATAATGAATTTAAATTTTTTTTTAAAAAAAGGGTTTTGAGTGATCTAAAGGATTTGTCGGAGGGATACTTTTGTCCCGCCCTATCTTAGGGTCGCCCCCCACCCGCCCGTCTCGCTGGCTCTCCTCACCGTCACTACAGCCTTGAGCGCCTCGGGACAGACAAAAGGGAGCCGCCAAGTGAAACCCGATGAACGTGCTCAATCCCTGAGCATTGGGCTGCGCAGGCGGGGGGTATGGTGGCTGTGAGGGGCGGGGGCGGGAGGCTGAGGCCTCGCTGATTGAGTCTGGCCGGCCCTGTTTACGCTCTCCCCTGCCCCACCCCCTGCGCCCCACCCCGCCACGCCTGGCCCCGCCACCCGCCACGCCTCGCTCTAGCCTGGGGCCTCTTCCCGCCAAAAAAACTTTTCCTCTGCGCGCTATCTAGGGCCGAGGCGCCAGTAACTTACGCCCTTCGTTACCCAGCACGCGCTGTTTGACTGCACCGTCAGCACCGTGCAGTGCAGCGCAGCGCAGCTCAGCTCGCGAGACTCGCGAGCCGCTGTCAAACAATCGCGGGGAGTTGTCGGCCGGGGCGGGGCGGGGCGGGGCGGGGCGGGGCGGGGCGGGGCGGGGCGGGGCGGGGCGGGGCGGGGCGGGGCGGGGCGGGGCGGGGCGGGGCGGGGCGGGGCGGGTGCAGCGAGCAGCGAGCGCTGCTGCTGGCCCGGCTCCAGCTCATGACGGCCTACGGCGTGCTCCTGGAAGGCCCATGGCACTGCCCCTGCCCCCTGCCCGTCCCGTCGTGCGGCAATGCCCGGCAATGCCTCGAAAGCCGTCGTTTACGACCGTTTAAGCGAGGAGCGGGACTTCTCGAAAACGGGCCCCGAGTACTGTACGAGGCCGGGGCGCGGGGGTGCGGGGGCACAGAGAGAGGGGAGTCGTTATATCTACAGGTGTACATCCTGGAATACGTGTGCACGGAGAGCTCGTCCACCTTCAGAGTCGAGCTCGCAGCTCGTATTCACAGGATAACTGTACCGCACCGCGCACCGATGGAGTGGCATGTCCAGAGATACGCGTATCCAAATAATGAAGCGATTCTTGTAGAGGCAGGGGCCGGGCCCCGGGCCGGGCCGGGTCAGACTGGATGGAAAGTGGTCGGGCCTCAACCTGGTCGGGCCTTGCACCTGGACCGCTGCATGAGCTCGGGAGGGTCGCCCCCCCTCCCCTCCCCCTCCCGCGAGGACGACGGGAGGCCTTGCCGCGGGCGCCTGGCCCCCTCCTCCCCCCTCCAGTTCCAGTCCGCGTCGCCCCTTGTCCAGGACAGGACTTGTGTGCACGGGGCCCCCGGCGGGGTGGGGCGGGGCGTGGCGCGGCGGGGCGGGGCGGGGCGGGGCGGGGCGCAGCGCGGCGTCGTGGACTGTAGCGGTGTCTGCGATGCCATTGCCGTCGGGTGCAAAACGTCCCGAGGAATTTCCCCCCGTGGAGCAGACACCAGAGGCGTGGGTATGTGTGGCGGCGCAGCGGCGCAGCGCAACGCGTTTACGAGGAGGTGCAGGTTCAGTGTGCAGGAGAGCTTTTCTTTTTCGTGGGGCCAGTTTGCATATCGGTTCTAATTAACAGAAAAGGAAAAATCTTCCCTTTCCTGCGTACTGTATATGCCTGAATATATCTGACCTGACCGCAAAAAAGTTATTTATTTAAAAAAAAAAAAAAGAAAGAAATAGCTGGTCCGAGGTTTAAACAAGAAAGCGGGAATAAATTTCCCGAGGAGTAGCCGGCGAGATTGGCCGATGGGTTATTTTCTTGAAAGTGGTCATCAGGATATCATCGGGAGCGGGAGTGTGCGAGAGCGGGGCGGGGTGGGGCGGGGTGGGGCGGCCGGGCTGGGCCGGGCCTTATCAATACTCGCATCCCGGGCCGCGGCGCGGCGCACGGCGCGGGTCCCCCGGGGCAACATACATCTCACGTCCCCGCGGAAAGTTATTTATACTCCAGCAAGTCAACTCCGGCCCGACCGCCCCGCCCCGCCCCGCCCTGCTGCCGTCCCGCTCCCCTCCACCACGCCCTGTCAGGCCCCGCGGCCCCACCCAGCCCCGCCGTCGTGCTCTCCTCGGGGCTGCAGGCGCCCGCAGATCGCCTGTGGGTCCCTCGGGTGACTATAGACCCACTTATACCCGGACTATGCCTGCCCAAAAGTACTGGTAGCTATTTGAAGATCACTTACAATTAGGTTCATTTGGAATGTGACTAGGATTTTTGCGCAGATGCGGACGGTTCAACTGGCGAGCTTTCCTCCCAGAGCTTAATAAAAAGGATTGCTGAACTCTGCCGATAGGATTGTGACGAGCACTCCCACCAGGACCTCGCTTGCCATACAATAGCCTAAAAAGAAGTGTTTCTAGAGGTAACCGAAGGCAACCCTCGTCCTGCAGCCGGCCAGCCTCTTCGCAAACCGAACGGCAGCCTCCCCAGCCTCCTCCCCTCCCCTCCGCCCCCCGCGCCGTGCCGTGCCCCGCCAGGCCCCGTCGAGAAGCCGAGCGTGTGCCTTGGCATGCAGTCAAGCCGGTCCCCCCCCCCTCCCCGCCCGCTCCTGCTTCTCCCCTTTACCCCCCTCACCTCCCCTCCCCCCACTACCTCTCGCGTCGCTGGTCCAGCAGATCCGATCACCGCGAACGGGCCACGGCGGGGCGTGGCGGCGCAAGTCCAACGAGTTAGCACAGCTACACATCGTACACACCTGTTGCAGCCCCCGCCTCACCCTCCTCTCCTCCTTCTGGCGACCTCCAGCCCGGCCCGGCCGCGCCCGCCGCCCAGGCGCCCAGGCGCCCAGGCTTTGACCCCTCGCCCTCCCCCCCTTTACCCGTGAACGGTCGCGAGCGCGAAGTCCATCGTCCTTGTCAGCAATCAAACGTTATAAATCAAAATCATCGACGGCGCTGCCAAAAATGTGGTTAATGGCGATCCTCGGCGACCAGTGCCGTCCCCGCGGACCCGCCGCCCTCCCCGCGCCCCTGAGCCCCTGCTGCCCCCGGGACCGTCGCGTCGCGGTCCACCTGGTGGGCGGCCTTGCTCCCGGGCGAACAGTGTGAGCGCACCCCACCGGCACCGACCCGGTCCCGGGTAGCCTTACCGTCAACAAACGCCTACCCTTCCTTTCGGCGGCTCGTTCGGGTGAAATGGATGATACCTTTTCGCGTAGCCGCACGACCTAGAAATCCGCCAACGCAGTTCACCTATTTCGTTTTCTTCAAACATTTGCTCGGTTTTGGGCGCGTGAAATTCTCACCCAAGAAGTAGTGGGGGTTCTCATGTGACCTGCGGGCCACGCTCCGCGCTCACCTTCAGCGAGCCAGACAGAGGAGACAGGCCCTGTCCTTTATCGGAGAGTCTGGCGGCGGGGCGGGGTGCGGGGCGCCCGTCCCGTCCCGGCCCGTCCCGGCCCGTCCTAGGAGCCACCTGGAGAAACAGCTGTCTGCTGTCACGCCAGCCTGGCCCGGCCCGGGTCCGACCAGCGAGGAATTCCCTCCCGGAATCATCGATACGGCCTTCGAGGCAGTCGCATTCCACGGGGACCCGACCCGACTCGGACTGACCCGCGACGCTCTTGTTCCAGAATGGCTTCGTGGAGTGCCAGGCCGAGAGGTGCCCGGCGCAGCAAGGGTGCTACCTCCTGCTCAGCACGCCCAGGGACTCCTGCTGCAGCGTCTGCAAAGGTACGTGCGGGGCGGGGGGCGGGGGCAGCAGGCTGATTCCGCAAAGTGTTTTCGTCTCTCTGTCTTTGTCGCACTGGTGGGGCATGGCCATCAGGAGCGAGAGAGGGGACACTTATAAACGCTGCTCGGAATCACCTCGCAAGGCTCGCGGGCCCGACGCCCAGTGTCTCGTGCAACCGGATATCAATCCCGATTAGTATCCGCGCGGTGGGATCTGGACAACCGGGATACTGTCATTACGTCTGCTGTCTTTCCTTTTTTTTCTCCGTTTGGAATGTCGCCATCAGCTGGACCTGAAAACTAACGACTTGCCCCCAAAGCAGGACCGCGCCGCGCCGCCCTTGGTCGCCCGCTGCCCGGCCCGGCCCGGCCCGGCCCTGCCCTGCCCGGGATGACAGCCTGAGCTCAACGTGTGCGTCGCGTCCACAAATTTGAAAATCATAAAAAAGAACGCGGCATCAATTTTCAAAGTCCAAAACAGTCCCGTGTTTATTGGCTATAAGGCAGTTGTATCCACGCGGAGACGTGAGCGGCGGCTGTCGGGTGTCGGGCGGGGACCGCGGGGACCCACACTGTCTTTCTCTCTCTCCCCCGCCCCTGTCCGCCCCAAGCACCTCTCCCTCTCTCGCTCTCTCCATTTCGCCGGGCCGCTGCCGCGCCGGGCGCTGGCTGGCACTGGCTGGCGCCGGGGGCCATGCGCGTGGCACGGGCCAGGCCAAGTCCTGGAGCCTGGAGGCGCGCTGGAGACTGGCTCCAGCTCCAGTCACTGCGGGCCCGGCCCGGCCCGGCCCGGAGGAGCCATACGCGTGGGCCGGCTGGCAAGTCGTTATTGCTGGAGCTGGTCCCAGTGGTCGAGGCGCGGCACAGGACTTCCTCCGCCCCCCTCACTTCCCGGATCAGGTCACGGGTTGGACACCTGCGCGCCGTGAGATATGGTCGTGCCCTTTTATACAAGGGTGGTGTTGCTCGTATGCTCATAATTGCATCCAAAACATTAAAAAAAAGCAAAAAATAAATAAATCTGATGTATTGTTGCGATATTCTTGTGCTTGTCCCTCATTGCTCTCGAAAGGAGCTTGGAGCATGTAACAACTGTCCTGTCCTCAATGCCCACTCACTGGAAAGGCTCCGAGGAAGCTGAGTTGAGTATCCCCGCTGCCATTCGCGTCTAGGGCACATAGAGGTGTGCGAACACTTCGAATTCGAATCGAATCGAAACAGTCCCGATTCGATTCGTATCGATTTCGGAACAAGCCACTTCGAAATCGAACAATTCCAGTGAAGTAAAGTTTTTAAGTTCGAATTCGAATCAGAGGACACGCGCTAGAGCGGAGCCACCGCTATCGCCCGGTTAACGCTAAAGCGTCTGGTTCATCACGCTACCAAGCTGAAGCCTTTTTTTAAATGAGAACCAGTTTCAATACACACCATCGTATAGTTATGTTTAGAGTACTTTTAAAACCCCTTACATTTTAAGGTCTACATTTGATTCGATTCGGATTCGGAATTGTAAGATTCGATTCGATTCGATTCGATTCGAGGGAAAAAAAAAAAAACAAGATTCGATTCGATTCGAGTTTGGAAAAGGGGTATTCACACATCTCTAAGGGCACATCATCATAAGGACAAGTTTCATTTCCGTGGAATTTCTTGAAGCTAAACTGTTTTCCATTCCAACTGGATCCCCCTGCCCCTGCCGCGGCCGCACCCGCAGCCCTCGCGAGGCGCCCGCCGCGCCCGCCGCGCCGCCGCCGTGGTCGTCAGCTTCCAGCCATCAGGATGAGGTTATCTCGTTTTAGTATCGCCTTAGACAGAAAAGAATGCGGCTTTGGCTTCAGTCTGAAAGCTGAATATCAGATTATACCGTTCCGATCCAATGTGCACACGTGTGGGGACGCGTCGCGCCGTCGCCCGTCCCTGTCCCGAGCCGACCCGAGCCGACCCGTCCCGTCGCGCCGCGGAACATCCTGGTCGGCCCGGCTGGCTGGCGGCGGGCGGCGGGCGACCAGGACCGAGCAGAACAGGACGGGCGCCGCGAGGTATGTCGCGCGCCTCCTCACGTCGCCTTTCCAGCTCCCGCCAAAATGATACGCTGCCCGGCCGGGCACGTAATAACGGGGTATCGAAAGTTGCCTACATTCAGGGGGTCTGTATCGCAAATTGCCTACCTTCAGGCGGATCCAGGAGCTGGCAGGGGTCGATCCCCCCCCCCCTTTCCCTAATACGTGCCTGCCGTCCAGCGCGTGCTGACCGAAGGGTCCTTCACTCAAAAAAAATAAGTGTACACCCGAAAACAAAATCAGTAAAAAATCAGAAAAAACAGGGAAAAAAAATCAAGACAAAATCAGAAAAATCGTAGTGCGCTTGAATTTAGTGAAGAACCCCTGGATGCTGACCGCTGACCCGACCCGACCCGACCCGTCTGTCCCGCAGGCTGCGAGTACATGGGCAGGAGCTACGCGAGCGGCGAGGAGTGGAAGGACCCGGATAACCCGTGCCGCGTGTTCACCTGCAAGGCGGGGGTCGTCACCGAGTCCGAGGAGGTGTGCTACGTGCCGTGCCCGCACTCCCAGTCGCTGCCGCCCGAGCCCGGCCAGTGCTGCCGCACCTGTCCGAGTGAGTACCGTGTGGGAGAGCCGAGAAGAAAACAACTTTGAAATTTTTGTACCCCTCGTAATTCTGAAAAAAAATCAGGAATATTCAGATAATTGGCAGTTTAGAGAAATTCAGGGAAATTTTCAAAAAATCACAAAAATTCACACAAAAAAAAAATTGTTGAAAGTCAAGCAAACATTCAATAAAAATTCACAGAAAATCACAAAAATTCACAAAATTTCCCGAATATTCACAAAAATTTACAAAATTTGAACACCCAAATTCAGAGTTGTTTCCCCCTCGGGTAGTACTGTTGCTCCACTTGGACTTGTCTCTATTTCTTGTGGTTTCCGTTCCACAGCGTGCCCGATGAGCGAGAAGGACCGCGACAGGGACAGCAGGTCCGTGACCCTGGCCGAGGACCCGTGCGTGAGCTGCCAGTGCCGCGGCGGCCGCCTGGCCTGCTCCAAGAAGGCCTGCCCCGTGCTCAACTGCCCGCAGTCCACGATCGAGCAGCTGCCCGGACAGTGCTGCCCCGTCTGTAAAGGTGAGGCGGGCGGCGCGGTGCGGACGCGGGGGAGGCCGTCGTGATCGCCCCCGGCCCCCGGGACCCGGGACCGCCCGGGACGGGACTCCTCCCGCCGCGACCCTGCGGGACCCTGCGGGGGTGCGGGGGAGAGCCCACCGCTACCCGCGTGTGTGTAGTGCGTGGGCGGGCGAGAGGCCTGCGGACAGCCAATCGCACTCCCAACACATACACGCACCCACAAACACACTCACACACATACACACACACACGCGCGCGCGCGCGCGCGCGCTCCAGCGATCTTGCCCCAGCCTCGCCCCAATTGACTGCCGCCCTCTGAATGGCGAGTAATTTGATCAGGCCGCGTGTCTCCCGGAGGGCGGAGGGGAGCGGCACGGCGGGGAGGGGGGGGGGAGGGGGAGTGGGCTCGGCTCTGGAATGCGTCTTTCTTCCTCCCTTCCGTCTGGCGTATTTCATCATCTTTATCGGCCCATCCGCCGAGACGTTGTCGTCAACAAGACCCGCCTGGCTCGCCAGAGGAAGGAAGAACCTCAAAATTTTCTGCTAACACACAAAGAAAATTCAGAAAATAGAGTGAGCGCCATTAAAAGTTTTCGAAGTTTTCCTCTCTGTCAGTTCATGGACCGAAATCGCTCAAAACATCCTCCCCTCCCACGACCTAATGCTGGACTTCGCAGCACTAACTCACGTCCTCTTTCACAGCAATTTTTTCAATCTTTCTTTCTTCCTTCCTTTTTTTCTCAGGAAGCCGACGCCTGCTCTACGAGCTGCCCGCGGGCAGCTGTCTGCTCGGCACCGAGATGAAGGCCTCCGGGAGGTCTTTCCACGTGGACCACTGCACGACCTGCTCGTGCGTCAACGGCACGTCGCTGTGCCGGCGGCCGTCGTGCCCGGCGCTGGACTGCCCCGCCGAGCAGCAGCAGACGGCGCCGGGCCAGTGCTGCTCGACGTGCACGACCGCGCTCGAGAGCAGGGCGGCGTGCACGCTCAGCGGACAGACCTACCAGGTGAGAGGAGAGGAGAGGAGAGCGACCTCGACCAGGAAGGTTTCTGCTCTCCGCGAGGGAGAAACAACTCGGAATTTTTCTTTTTTGTGCACCTCGCAATTCTGAAAAATTCTGAAAAATTCAGGGAAATTTAAGAATAACTCACAAAAATTCTGAAAATTCAGGAAAATTCACAAAAATTTATGTAAAATTTATGTAAAATTTATGTAATAATTCACAAAATTTCTATAAAAATTCACGAAAATTTACAAAATGGGTACATCAAAATTCAAGAGTTGTTTCCCCCTCGGCTCTCTGCATTTGTCGCTCCAATGCGGCACGTCTATAAGGAGCAATAGAGAGAGAGAGAAGACACCACTAGATGCTGCTCGGAATGTCCCTGCTGGGCGCGTGCGCCTGAGGCGAGGCAGGTAGGCTGGCCCGGCGGCCGCCCGTGCGCGCCGGGATGCCTGTCTGCCGTCTGCCGCGCCCCGTGCCGTCGGCCGCGGCCGGGAGTGAAATGCAGCTGGACCCGAGCGGTGGCACTAAGAATGCAAATGAAAACTGGCGATCCGGCCCAGCGAGTGCCGGCTAGAGCCGTGCTACAATAAAGGCGGAAGGCGCAGTAAAGAAATCGTCCAGGGGCCTCGCAGCGTAGTAGTAGTATAGGTGAGGCAGACAGGCCTTCAGTCAGCAGGCCAACCGGGTGTCGGCCCGGGCCCGGCCGGGTGACTGCGTGGTACGTGTGTGTGTGGGGGGCAGGCGCTTCTGATTGGGTTGTGTTTGAATACACTCGTTAGCGGCAACATGCGCTGCTTCGGGACGGCGCGGACCGGACGTAAGCGACAGCCGCGGCTCGGCGCGGCAGCAGCGGCTCTGGCTCTGGCCCGGCCAGCCGACTCATTCCGAAGAGCGCTCTCCTCGCTCTGTCTCCCTCGCATGTATACGACGAGGCCCGTGAGTGCGAGAGAGACAGGACGAGGAAAGTGCTCTTCGGAATAAGTCGGCTGGCCTGGGGCCCGGGCAAGGGAAAAGGCAAAGACGGGAGAGGGAGAGGAGGAGGAGGGTGAGGGTGATGGAGAGGCGCATCAGCCGAGCCGGGCTGCGGGTCGGCTTGAGCGGGACGGGGCGGGCACCAGGGAAGCCCACACAAAAATAACAGCAATAAACAAAAACAAATGATGAAGATACGTATGAAGATGCATTATAATAATGGGGAGATGTGGAAGAGGGTTGGGGGGAGGGGGAGGAGACGATAATAGTGAATAAGTTGTTGCCTGTCTCATTGTGCGGCCGGGTCCGTGCGGGTCCGTGCGTGGCTGGGCTGGGCCGTGTGGTGCGGCTGCCAGGCTTGCGCGGAGGGCAGGAGTATTGGGAAGGGGGAGGGGGGGGGGTTATGGTTTGCGGCTTCTCCACTGCGGATGGAAATGGTTTCCAGGTACTCACGGCGTGGCGACACGTAAATAATGCCGTGCGCCCCACCGCCGCTGCTATGCCGCCCCGCCGCCGCTGCCGATTTCTGTGGAAGACGGCGAAAAAGAGCGACTGAAAAACTCTCACACTCGAAAATAACGGCTGTTGCGCGTAAAAATGCACCCTGGGTTCATAAAAAAGGAAAATATCTTGAAAGACTACATATGACAGGATATGGGGCGCAAAGAATATTCATATAAAAGAGTGGTGTGTCCGGTCTGGTCCGTGTTGCAGGACGGGCAGCAGTGGCGGCTGGGCCCGTGCAAGTGGTGCATGTGCTCGGGGGGCGTGGCGCGGTGCACGGTGGAGCGGTGCCCGGCGCAGCAGCAGTGCCCGCCGCACCAGCGCCTGCAGCAGGTGGACGCCGAGTGCTGCCCCAAGTGCGTCGACACGGACGGCGTGTGCGCCGTGTTCGGCGACCCGCACTACCGCACGTTCGACGGCAAGTTCTTCAGCTTCCAAGGCTCGTGCAAGTACCAGCTGGCCGCCGACTGCGTCGACCACAAGTTTTCGATCCGCGTCACCAACGACGCCCGCGCCACCAAGACCTCGTCGTGGACCAAGACGGTGTCTATCAAGGTGAGAGGGACCTCCTGCAGCGTGCGCGCCACGTGACCCTCCAACGGTTCCTGACCACGCCCAATGTCCCTTTGTGCAGGTCGGCAGCGTTAAGGTGAACCTCGGTCAGCGGCTCCGCGTCAAGGTGAACGGGGTCCGCATCACGCCGCCCTTCCGTCTGGCCGGCACGCCCGGGAACGCGTCGGGCGGCGGGCTGCCCGGCGTGGACGCGAGCAGCGAGGTGACGGTGGAGAAGCGCGAGGACACGGTCCTCGTCACGACGGGCGTGGGCGTCAAGGTGACCTGGGACGGCAACTCGTTCCTGGAGGTGTCCGTGCCCACCTCGTTCAAGAACAAGCTGTGCGGCCTGTGCGGCAACTACAACTCGCTGGCACGCGACGACCTGGCCACGCGGCGCGGCCGCCTCGCCGCCGACGTGGAGCGGTTCGCGGCCTCGTGGCGCGTGGGCGGGCGGCACGCGTGCGCGCGGCCGGGGCGCGCCGGTCTGGGGCTGGGCATGGGGCCCGGCCGGCCCCGCCAGCAGCACCACCAGGACGCGCCCAACTCCTGCCTGCGCCTCAGCAGCACCCGGAGGATCCGCGACTACCGCCGCTGTAAGCCTCTCATCGCCGACGCCTTCGCCGCCTGCCACAAGAAGGTCAACGCCGAGATGTACTTCAAGTAAGCGCATTTAATCCCCGCAAATCGCCCCCCCCCCTCATCCCCTTCGATTTTAATTTTTGCGCCATTCGGCGTTCAAGTCTCTCACTCACGCTGGTCCGCTGGTGCACAGGTCGTGCCTGCTGGACATGTGCGAGTGTCCATCGGGGCGCTGCTACTGCGAGGCGTTCACGGCGTACGCGTACGAGTGCCGGCGGGCGGGGGCGGCGCTGGGTGACTGGCGCGCGGCCACGGGCTGCGTGGCGGGCTGGGCTGAGGAGGCCCGGGTGCCCATCGGGCCGCCGTTCCCACCGCACCAGCGGCCCAGGGGCGGCCACCACCACGGCGGCAACCACCGAGGAGGCAACCGGGGCGGCGGCGGCGGCAAGGGAGGCGGCGCGGGCGCGGGCGCGGGCGCGGGGGGGCGCGCGCACCCCAGCAGCACGACGGTCAGCAGCTACCCGCGGGTGGCGCAGCTCCAGCAGCTCACCGGGCTGTCCGGCCTGCGGCTGCCGCAGCCCGGCGCCTCCCGGCCCCCGCCGCCCACACTGCACTGAAACTCTCTAGTCTCCACCATCCCATCCATCCTCCTCCTCAACACCCCGCCTCGCCATGCCACGCCTCGCCCGCCACGCCGGCCTCTGATCTCGGTGTGTACACGATGACGGACTCCAGGACCTGGCGCGACGCGGCGGTGGAGCGGGGCGGCGCGAGGACTCGCTCGCCCGCATGGTAAGTTCCTGGCTGATCCCTGCCACGCTGCCACTCTCCGGGAGGGACGTCGCGTCGTCCCGGGTTCGTACAGTTCCTCATCTCTGTCCGTTCCGTTTGGTCCCACAGGTCCAGCGGACCCCGACGGGACGGCCGCATCGCATCCGCAACTTCAAACGGGACGGAGAAACGTCATCCCGCCCCGCCGCGCCGCGCCCGCCGTGCCTCGGAGAGGCGTTGCGTTCATCTCGCATTCTTCGCGTTCCATCCGATGCATACCAACTCGCCGTGCTCCGGACCGGAGACCACCTGGTGGGCAGCCTCCGGCCCGGCCCGGCCCGGCCCGGCGGCCCCGTCCTGAGACCCCCCGCTGCGTTGCACAGGCGTCGCGACGCGTGGTCGGCCGGGCCGGGCCGGGCCGGACTGGGCGGCGCTGCCCGCTGCTGCCCGGCGGCCCGCTCGGGACGGTCTGGACCACCTGACCCTTTGCCGGCCCCGCCCCGAGCCCTCGCCTCGCGCTGGAATGCACCCCCCGCCCCGCCCCGCCCCGCCCCGCCCCGCCCCGCCCCGCAGCGGACGCGGGCCACCGCTTCTCCTTGGACAACTTGCCTATTATGCAACCGCGACAAGGATGTGCGAGTGAGGCGCGCGAGCGCGGCTAGGCGCCGGCCCGGGCCCGGGTGCCGGGTCAGGCTGGGCGTCGCGCTCAGCTCCGCGCCGGGCCGGCCCGGGGCCGGGGAGCGTTCAATTAAAAGGCGCCAAGAGGACGAGAAACCCGGAGCTTCGCGGCGCGGAATGCGGCGGGGCCCTCGCCACGCCCCGGCCCCCCGGCCCCGGCCGCACCGATCCACCCGGCTGACATTACTCTTTCGAGCGCAAAAGTTGTTCGTCACGGGCGGAAGCGGAACCCTCCCGCAAGGGGTAGGGGTCTTCCGACAAACGCGCTGATTTCGCGCCAGCCTGTTGCATTATGAAATTCAATCGTAAACGCATAAAGTCCAAGTCATTAATGATAATAAATTAAATAATATACCGTACTATGAGATGATGCATATTAAACAATTATGTGACAACAGAGTATTATTATGATTAAGGATTCATGTATTTTATTGTAATCAAGTCAAATTGTTCAATGTGTATACTGAATTGATATGTAATGTGTTTGCATGAGTTGAGTCATAAGTTTAGCATTAGTGGAGTCATAGCACTAGTCACCTTGGTAAAATTACAAAAAAAAAAAACAAATCAGTTTTTGCTGATCTTGCATTGCAATTTCAGGGGAAAATAGTAAAAAACCAGAACAAATAGCTGAAAGGAAATTTTTTATTTAGGACTCGTGCTATGTGCTCTTGCTGTATCGCAATCAAGGATCTCGTTACCGCATTTTACATTAGGATGTTGAAAAAATGTATATATTACTTGGCACTGTAGATATTGAGGAGAGTTCATTTTAAAAAAAATAAATTTGTTCCTATAGCATAATAATATAAATGCCGTTAGGTCTGAAAACGTAATAAACAGCCCTTCTGCAGATAAACTTTTTCAGAATTTCATTTTTTTTTTTTAATTTGTGTGGGCCCATTAATAATCATACAGAAATTAAGGTAGAGAATACTCTCTACAGTAAAAAACAGAACGATCAGAAATACTATGCACACTGATACATAAGCACAAGGAGATCATTAGTATCTAAAGGAAAAGTAATATGAACAGAAAATACAAATGCTTGGCACTAACTAGTGTTACTAATGGCTCTGTGCTAGAAGAAAACAAATTTCTCCTTTCACATAAACAAGCTTGACAGACAGACGTAAAAAAAATGTGTGGTAGACAACCATTAAAATACTAGGGCTAAATAAAAACATTGTAACAAGGATTTAACAAAACAGAGGTCATTGTTGCACTAAAAGGTACTTTTTCCACATTTTAACATTGAGAATGATATATTGAATAAATAGTCACTGAGATTGATGAGAGTTCTTGTATAGTAAACACGCAGTCTTATAAAGAGGGTGAACCTTAGCTGTTACATAGTTATATATTACAGGATAGACTTTGAATTCACACATGAGATGGTTTCTTCAGTAAAATGGAGGTCCTAGTACAAAACTACATGACGACATGGAAAACAGACGACTGAGTAACAATGATCCATGATATTTTGTCGATACTACCTCAAACAAGGCAGGTCCACAGGGTCCAAATTGTTCAGTTTATTTCCTGTCAAGTAAATTAAAAAGACCAGTCAGAGAGAGTGAGAAAAACTCAAATCCCAAGTGAAATTGAATACTAACTTATGTTTCTTTGAGCTTCCGCGACGATCACGGCTGTCGTCTCTTGGACGCTTGCTGCTGCTGCCACTGCTCTTTTTAGGGCTGAAAATCAAAAACAAACAAGAAGTTTTTTTAGGGCGTCATAGAACCGTTTAGAATAGACAGGCAGAAAACCTTATGAGTAGAACAAGATGTATCATGATTACATGCAACTACTCTCCTTCAATAACAAAGAAAGAGCAAAGACAGACAGACTGACAGAAATATAGACAGACAGACAGACAGACAGACAGACAGACAGACAGACAGACAGAAAGAAAGGTTGAAATAAAATGAAATTAGAAGTTGTAATTTTACTGATGACTACCTGCTGTGTTTTGACGAATGTGATGATTTCCTGTCCCTTTCCTTGTCTCTGCTGAATAAGGTGAAAGAAAAAGATGTGAGACACCCATCCAGAAGTGATGTAATAGACCCCATGCAATAATATGGCAACCAATATGCATACTGCATACATATTAAAGAAAAAGCCTTTTCTTCCCCTCAATTCTAAGAATATTCCACATTACCAGGAAAAAACACAACATGCCTATCCCAATCTATCTTACTTTCATGAAAAGTGCAACTGGACACAATTAAAACCTTGGCTGCATGTCTACCAAATCATGATCAAGAATAAATACATGTGTTAGAGTGACTCAATTTACCTGTGCTTGCTGGATTTGTGATTACTACTGCTTGAACTCTTATGTTTTGAAGAAGAGTGCCTGAAAAATAGAAACAAAAATAAAAATTAAAGATTCATGTTAGTGTGGGATTCAGATTAAGAGATTATGGTATGAATTTTACCTGTCTCTGTCATTGTGTTTTGATTTTTTGTCAGGTGACCGATGGCTGTCACGGTGTGAGCCCTTCTTATTCTTTTTGTCTGCATATTCATCTTGGAAGTCTGTCCGCTCCTTGTCTTCTTCAGCAGCTTCTCTCTCAAGATCTGACCAATCTTTTCCAGACTCTTCTGAGCTTCCAAGCTCCTCTTCTAAAAATTACAATAAATGTTTGAAAAACATAAAAAATAAAGAAGAATAATAATAATAAAATCAGACATTTGAAATGCGATACGAGTAACAAACCTTCACTATCCGAATCCTCTGATGCCTCAGAATACTCAGAATCATCATCAGATTCTTCTTCAGTTTCTGCATCGGTTGGCTGTAGCCCCATCAAAATGAAAATAAAACATGCCAATAGGGAAAGGGTAAAATTTTAAAAAACTAAAATTCCACAATTAACAGTACCTCATAGGCATCATCCTCTGACTCCTCCTCATCCTCCGCTGCTCCTTCTTCTTCATCACTCTCAGGGTCTAGGAAGGTCCATCCACCACTTTCAAAGAACCCATCAGGGTCATCAGTAATGGTTTTCATAATCTTTGACCAATTGAGGGACTGGACACCTTCTGAGTAGCGAATATCACATGAGCTGAAAGGAAGAAAAGAGGGTGGTGAAAGCAATTCAAAACAGTAAAATTGTAAACCCAAAATTATTGTCAGGTTTGAAATCAGCCCTTAGCAACTTACTTCAACCATTCTTTGACATGATCCAGCATGTTCATGGGAATGGCATTGACCATAACAACCTTCTTGCTATAATCCTTAAAAACAAATATCATGTCAAAATTCTTTAAGTGGAATTGAACTCTCTCAAAATGAACAAGCTCCACATCTTCAAGGGTGACAACAAACGGAGGCTGAAAAAAAATATTAAGAACACATTGTTAAAAAAAGGGAAAGAGGATAACTATAACTACCATATTTTTAACTCAAGGCAAGTCCTACCCATTCTGTAAGATTGACAAGAGATCCACTAGTGGGTTGCAGCAGAACAGTGCTCCTGTAGGGGGCACCAGGGAAGCCCAATTCTCTGAAAGGAGTGTCAAATTCAATTTCTTGCTTAGTTAGAGCTTCAACTTTTTCACAAAAGCTCTTGAATGCCGTCTTTAATTTGTGCCGAAGTTCCCTTTCTGCTTGCTCTGCAGCCAAGTCATCCCTGTCATGCATGTGTTGATGCTTCCCTAAGTCAGTTGTGATTTCACCCACTTCTGTATAAAACTGTACATCAACATGTTTCTTCTTGCCAAACATAATAGCATGCTGAAAGGAATAAGATTTGTAAGACCACTGCCCTAGAACATTTTTAAAATGCAAAGTAGCTATACACAAAAATTCAGACCTTCAAGTGGAAGTGTAACAAAATTATCATTTCACCATCACATGGCTGGAAAAAGGCATTTTTAATGTTGTTGTACAGAATGTCCACTTTGTCACCACGGACAGAGGTGAAGCGGAAACCATTGGCATGAGCCTCTAAGGAACCTGATCAAATACAATGGCACAGTTGCAGATAAAATGGAAAATAACATAGATAATATTAGATAAGTGAGATATGAAAATTAAGAATACAATTATATACCTGTCATTCTTTTGGTAACAATGTTTGGACGAATGTAAAGGTCCTTCAGTTTTGGGTTTCCTTTGTTGTTAGTAAGAACCAAAGTGTCTTGTTTGACAAGATCTTCCTTTTCTTTCTCTTCAGCCTCACGGTTTTTGAACTTCTTCTGAACTTCTTTGATAAGCCTAAATGCTGTGTTCAGGTTTGAGGATGGTGCTGACAGTTCACCGGGTTCCTTAGTATTGATACTTCGGTAGGTACTGCAAGTTAAGTCCAAAGAAAATTAGTTACGTAATGAAAAATGGACAACTGATTATACATATAGATATAATATTTACACTTCTTTCAGGAATGTTGCATCAGGTTGAGGATAAGAACCTCCTTCATTACGGCCCATAGTGGCACCAGGATGAAAGAAATTGACACGAAGGTAAGTGTAGTCACCCTCTACAGATTGAGATATATTCTTGATCGTAGAAATGTGGAATGGAACAGGGATACCAAATACAGGCAAGATGACAGTTTCATACTTCCGATCTGAAATTTAAGCACACACATTCAAGAAACACACTTTACCCGAGCCTGCAAACGTGAGATACAGAAGAGGCGTCTCTACGTGTCTTGCAGAAAGCACTTACCAACATATATCTTCAATTCTCGAACCTCTGGTTCATTAGGCATCGAGCTTCGATTTTTGTAAGAGATGGTAGATTTGCGTATTTTCTCCTTTTCTTTACCTTCTCCTTGCTGTGCCATTCGAGCACGGGCTGCTTCATTTAGTGCTTGGGCCAGCTCTTTCTGATGCTGTTTGCGTTTCTCTTCAGAGGAAGAATCAGTCTAAAAGAGATAAATGTGGTAACAAAGGTGGAAAATTTTAACCAACAAAAAATTTATGAGTCTAGTTTCAATAACGAACCCTAAGTTTGGAATCAAGGACAGCTGTTCTTCTACCCCTTCCTAAGAATTGCTCTTGCTTGCTTGCTTCGTTATCCTTATCCCCCTCATCATCATCATCCTCATCTTCATCATCTTTCAAGAAGATTCCTACATGATTTATTTTTTTCTTTAATAAGGTGAGAATAGTGGCTGGCTGACCCTAAAAACAGAATATCTTTATTATTTCATAATCTGATCAACATTTTCTGATCAGCCATAAATTAGAGATCAAAATATATACTTACATCATTTACAACTACAGTGTCACCAATGAAGAGAGCATAATTTTTGCCCTCTTTATCAGAAGCTTCTTTGTTGGTCAAGCCAGACAAGCCAACATTTACATTGAAAACTGTGCCCTTCTTAATAACAGCTGATGTTTTGGGCCCAATGGTTAGTGAACTTTCCCGAAACTCAATACCCATAGCAAAGCCAAAAGTTTTGGTGAGTTTGTCCACAAACTCTGGTTTTTCTTTCTTGACAAATGATATGACTGAGTCATACACATCAGAAAGTTTGGCCCCAGCGACCAGTGCTTTCAAAATCTCCTCTTCAACACTCACAAGGAAATTGTAATTGTTTTGCATTGAGTCTGGAGGGTTTACCATGAATGTTCGTACAATATTTGAGCAATAGGACTTATACCGAGCCCCCAAAGAACAAACAATAACACCAAAGTGTAGCAAGTTCTTATCACTGAAAAACGTGGATTTTTTTTTTTTTAAATTACAAAAAATTAAAGGCTGTAGATGAGATTGAAGATGAAAATAGTGACATGATTTTTACTTACCTTGTCACACTGAATTTCAGAGCATAGTTACCACCAGACTGAATAATGGCTGGGTAGCATGTGTCAACCTGGCCAGTATCTACACCAGTTACATATTTTTTGTCAGTCATGGCTTGATCTACACCTTCTGAAAGTTTCATATGCTTCACTTTCTGGAAATGGCCGAAGATTGATTAATTAGCAGCAAGCAGGAATGGGGACTAGGTGTGGAATCAAAAGATGCTAAGCACTTACTTTATCAGAATCAATAATATCCATTAATTGGTCTTTCAGATACTTGGTGAAGACATCCATTGTGACATTGCTTGCTTTCTTGACTACAGCAAGTTCAGATTCTTCCTTAGGTGCCATGACCAATGCAACAGCGGCACTTACATCAACCTGAGAGAAAAAAATTGTGTAACAACTCAATACAATATACTACGATGTAACATTAAAATCAACGAAAGTTCTTAACAGTGGACCTTACAGTTTCAAAACTCTCTTTTTTAAGCGTACTCCTCCACATATCTGCAAAGGCGCCTGGGTAATTTTCTTTTCCAAATATCCCAATTGTCTTTCCATTTTTACTCTTCTTTATTTCATCAATGAGTTTTTTCATGTGGTTTTTGTCCACATCTCCCTGTGTGAAGAGGAGAGGGTTAAGAAATGTCTTCCACAAGAAGTTGCCTGGCCATGGATCAGTAGTAAGTTACCTTGTCTCGAGTGAGAAGCTTCACTGGGGGAACGTTGTTTTCATCCTTGTTAGCCTCAACCTGACGTAAAAATTCAATTTTCTTTTTGCTTGACAAAAAGTGAATAGCTTCAGCCGTTAAAATCATGATAGTATCTTTGAGTTCATATCCCAACAGCCACGTCTAAAAAAAAAAAAGAAAATGATAAGGTAAATATAGTACGTTAACCATTTTGGGGAGTTGGTGTGAATGAACAAACCTGCAATGCAGATGACTTGCTGTACATGATATCATCATTTTCACCAACTGCTGAAACCAGAGCGTCCATTTTGCCAAAGCCATCATCATTGCTACCTTCAGCATCCTGAGCAGTAAAGGAAACCATGAGGCGAGGATTAAAATCAATAGAACTATAGGGACATAAGAGCTATGTTTTTTTATGCAGATTTTAATTAGTCAGCCTGTTCAAACAATTCAGTAGTGCTCTCCACAAAGTAGGTAAAATAACTACAACTACGGTATAAAATCGGGGTTCTTATAGACATAAAATGGCAACAAAATTATAAAGCGTACTTTGCTTTGAAAATTTATACCCTAAGAGATTTCTTGGGCTTCGGACTCAAGGCAGATCCACGATCCTCTGCAAAATTTCACGACATGATGTGAGCTTAAGTGGTGTGAACATTGTGGATCTGCCTTCAGCACTGCCATTGTGCAACACACCCTTTGACAAAGAAGTTAATCACGTAAGAATGATCAATAGATAGTATGCAAGACTGAACATAGAAATGAAATACTTCCATATTTGAGCGGTCAAAGTAAAATTAAGACAGAAACTAATTGAGAAATCACGACAAATAAAGCTGACAACATAACCCGGCGTTGACCACTAAAAAGACAATGAAAGTTGTATGACGTGATAAAAGACAGCCTCTAACCTCTACATAAGGAAATTGAAATAGGCACGTGATGTGCGATAGTCCAAACTAAAGAACTTAGACGGGAAGAAATTATTCAGGCTTTAGCCTACCTTCCACGCCGAGTAGAGCTTCCTCATACGCCGGAAGAACGTATCCTTGTCTAAAGTCGTGCTGGACATTTTGACAGCAATTCGGAACAAGCATCAAAAGCACGAAGTATTTGGGCTGCCCTCCGCTGCACTACTGAGGAGCTAAAACCATTTCCTTCGACAATATTCAGCACTTTATCCGTGTCGTTCCACAACCTAGCGTACAAAACAATAACATGGCGGGAACATAGCGGATTTTAGCTAGAGATAGGAAATGAAGAGAGGTGACTTCGGAACCCCACTGATCCCTTCCACTCCACCACGTGTTGGATGTCTAATTGAATTTAAGGAGTAGGCCTGAGTTTTGGTTGTAGCATTGGATAAGAAAATCAATACCTTATCATTTGGAAGGAATCTCCTGAAAAGGCAATAAAGAAAGGTAATATATTTTCTACTCGCCTCGCGTCGCCCTCCCTAGCCTCGCCTAGGGTTCAGAACTTGTGTCAAAGGTACTAAACCTTACAGAAAAAAATGTCTCCAAATCATTAAAAACACTGACCTACAGCAACAATGAGAGAGGGTCACTAGTATTTTAAAGTTTTATGTTTAAATGATTCAACTCATCATATAGCTTTTTTAAAAAATTGATTTCATCCTCATCTGCTTTCGTAGACCTCCTGTGAAAAGATGTTGGTGTTGGGTTGCTTGATTTGGTGCTGGTATGCTGGTAGTAAAGAGGCACTTTGAGTGGTGCACCTTAAGCTGTCAAAGCTCAGGAGCGCCTATTTTTGAAACTCTCATAAAAGTTAAATTTTCAGGTGATTGTGTCAGATTTTAGCCTATGCTTAACCTGCTTTTATTCCTCAGTCAGAGTATAGTCGTGTTCATATCTCTTTATCGGGAAATGCATCCTGGCTTGGCCGGATAGAAGACAGAACGCGGGTAGTTCTGTGTGTTTGCGCTTTTTGAATGGATAACCTCCTTACTCGTTTGCTCACTTCAAGCTGGGACATTTAGTTAGTGTAAATGGAGCAGACAATCTGTCTGCCCTACGCTAAAATGAAGATTATTAGCTGGAACATAAATGGAATCAGGACTGTGAAAAATATGAAAGAAATGCTTGATGGTCTAGACGCGGATATTATATGCTTACAGGAAACCAAAGTAACCCGTAAGTTACAGCTTTTATTTTTACCATAAACTTTTGTGCTTGCCTTGATTTGGACTATTTGTTGTTGCAGGTGACATGATTGATGAGCCAACTGCCTTGGTCGAGGGTTATAATGCATATTTTTCATTTTCTCGAGTAAAGAGTGGATACTCTGGTAATAATTATTTTTCTATTTTGTTTATGACTTATTTCCATATGAGAAAGGCTTTAAACAAAACCTTCTGTAGGTGTTGCCACATACTGTCGGGAAAGAGCTACACCAATTCGTGCAGAGGAAGGTCTTAGTGGCACTTTATCTAAAAATGTTGCTGATAATGTTGGGTGTTTAGGAGACATAGAAATACTATTCTCACCTCAGGAATTGAAAAGATTAGACAGTGAAGGTCGAGCCATTATAACTCAACACAAATTTAAAGTATTGATCGGTTTTCAATCCAATTGTGCCACAAATTGCCTTTATATAAAATCATTTTCTTTTTTAATTTACTTGATTCTTATTATTTCAGAGAAAAGATGGATCAGATGGTTTAGTGACATTGTTCAATGTGTATTGCCCTAGAGCAGATCCTGAGAAACCAGAGAGGCTTGACTTTAAGTTACATTTTAACAAACTTCTGGAAACTCGTGTCACTGCTTTGAGACATAGTGGCTCACATGTTATGATTGTTGGAGATATCAACATAAGTCATAGACAGATTGACAGGTGTGAGAATGTGGATGAGGTAAAATTACCTAAAATGAATACTGTTAAGCATTAAGTCAAAGGTGTGAAGTTAATGTAAGGCAATTATAATTTTCTGTTTTAGGTGGAATTTGAGGAAAACCCTGCAAGGCAATGGTTAAATTCTCTTTTGATTGATACCTTAAAGGGTGAGTTATCTAAAACTTGTCTTGGAGAAGAAGCCTCTGAGAGCAAATTGATTGACTCCTTTCGATATTTCTATCCTCACAAAGACAATTCATTCACATGCTGGAACACGAAAATTAATGCACGTGCCACAAATTATGGATCTCGCATAGACTATATTTTTGTAGATAAAGTACTTATTCAGTGTATGGTTGACTCTTTAATTTTATGTGACATTGAGGGAAGTGATCATTGCCCAGTTATGGGTGTTTTTAACTTTGAGCCTGTCAAGGGTGTAAAATGTCCATCAGCTTCTACCAAAAATTATCCTGAGTTCACAGGAGTTCAACAAAAGCTATCCTGTTTCTTCTCCAAAAAGTTGGAGTGCTCTCCTGAACAAGAGCAAAAGAAAAGGAAGCACTTAGATAGTGGCTCTAACCCCTCTGATTGTAAGTCAGGATCTCTGATTAAAAAACTTAAATCTCAAAGCAGTATCACCCAAAAGCAAATATCCAGCTTCTTCCAAAAAGCCTCTCTATCAGAGAAGGAAAGAAATAGTTGTCAATTAGAACCATCAGAATGTCAATCAGTATCATCAAAGAGCTCTGGTTTTGAAGGGGAAGAACGCAATGATACTGAAAGTGTTGTTGAGAAAGTAGAAAAGAGCTCATCAGCTGCATCAGCATGGAAAAGCATGCTTACTGGACCTCGGCCATTACCTATGTGTAAGGGCCACTTGGAACCGTGTGTTGAAAGAACAGTGAAGAAGAAAGGACCCAATTTTAACAGGAAATTCTATGCATGTGCTAGAGGTGAAGGAAGCAAAACAGACCCTAGAGCTCGATGTGACCATTTTGAGTGGGCTGTGAAGAAGTAGTTGCTGCGTTGTTGTTGAAACTGTCCTGAAATCAATGCCATTTACTTCACTTAAGCATTGTTTCATGTGAAGGAACAAAAGGCTGAAGCAACAAGATTACATTTTTGATACTATGTATATTGTCATTGAATTGTCTTTGACATACTTGTGTTCCATTTCTCTTTGAATCAAAATAATATACATTACAATGTGAAAATTGCTTTGGACTCTCTATGGTACAGCAAATTATGTACAAGACAAATTGCCTACATTAATTAAAATTAGCTATTGTCTTTTCACAGATACTTACATGATCACTTTAGAGAAATTGTTGAGACATTGCTACCTAAACATTGAAATTCTAAGATTTGTGTTGTTGTCTGTTTTTTTCATTTACTTTAAGAGAGAGGTAGTGAAATTTTTAAAAAGCCGAATTTTAGACAAATTTTACCATTTTTATAATATTTTATCTCAACATCCAGCTGTGCCAGTTGCATTACTGGGATTCCTCTTTGTTATAAGTTTTTTCTTTTTTTGTGATTCTTTTACATGTAATTTGTTTCTTTTTTCCTCTAAAAAAAAGGAAGGAATGAGTGAAAAACTTGCAGAATATTGTCACTTCATATGATCTGTCTAACATTTCTGTATCATGAAATGTGTTGGCCACTAGACATTAAGTTTCACTCTTTACAGTGATATCATTTGTTCCACTTGTTCGAAACAAGACTAGTTCACTGTCAATTGCCTGGTGTCGAACTTCTTAAGTGATATGGTATGTTTTATAGTAAAGCATTTACTTTTTGTAGTTTTAAACATTTTCTCAGACTACTGTTTCATCTAAAAGTTCCTACTCTATAATTCTGCTGCATAGCAAGCACTTTTTTTAGGGAATTGTGTGTCATTTTTATAAAACTAGACAAGGTTTTTACATTTAATAAGCATCACAGGCAGAAAATCAGATAAAGTTAATGAATATTTTTCAGGACATATTCTGTTTCTTTTTTCTCTCTTTAATTAAAAAGATGAAGCGTGATATCATGACCAAAAAATTTCAACAATGTTGGCAAACTGAAGCTGTGTTAAAAGCTTTTTAGTACAGATATATATATTTTCATTCAACTCCTTTTTTCTGTTTCTTACAAAAAATTATGTTTTAATACTCATAGAAATTGTACTAAGTACTCAGAAATAGATTACCAAAACTTAACAAATACGTACATTTGTTGCAATTTAGTTTTTGGGCAATCGATGTTTCATGGACACTAAAATCAATAGCGTAAATAATATTTAAAGAAACATAAGTGTTGCCACTTCCTTAAAATGACCAGCATTCATATAACATTAGTATTATGACATGGTTTTGAAAATAGAAGAAAAAAGTAAACTAACACAGAAACGGTGAAATGAATTCAAATTTTAATAACAGCACTTCCAAGTGTTACTTGATTCTCTCGGAAGTTGTATTTGGCTGTTTTCTTTACCCTCCCAATACAGATAAAAGAACAAAAGTAAGAGGGAGAATAGAACTTTGGAAACATGAAAACCAGATGACAAGAGACAATACATATTTCTTTGAAATATTCTAATCTATAGGTGAAAGTATAACACTTTCTTATGAACACAACTTTCTCAGTAACATTCTGTAAAGGCCTCAAGTTTTCTATAACATTAATTCATTCTCAGTAAAGTATTTTAAAACTATAACATTCTGCTACTCATAGAAGCTTTCCTAGTTACGGTCACTGTTCCCTACATATAGCAATGTGTTGAGCCACGCGCTCTAAGAAAACTTGTATGGCAGTATGACAATGTGAATCACTGGGAAATCAGCCAAGTATTGCAAACCAAAATGTGGAGCCAACATTATGTATGAAGATCTTTCAACACCTCTTGAAAATGAAGCCGCACCAAATACGGATGTTCTCCTTACAATGATATCAACATAACATCATTGATCAAACTTTTACTTCATCCAAGAAGTGCTCTAATATTAGTTATTTTAAAACATATTTCTTTTAATGTTAGTTTTTCCAAAACCATCCCAAGGTTTTAGCACTGAAATGTCTCAAATCGCAGTCATGAACGGCTTCAAATCAGGATCACAGCACAAGAATTGATGGCTGCTATATTTCCTCAGTCAGGTCATGTGAAGAAGTACATCCTCTATTTTAGAGGCAATGCAATATGTCTCCATTTCAAATGCTATTTTCCCATGACAGCCAGGCAAGATTTTGTTGTCTACTCTACTGATCGTCATCTGTTTCTTCAATAAAATGCACTCGGCCAGTAGAGAGGTGCCGTCGCAAGGCGTGAGGGCACTGTCAGGGTAGCACCTCAAGTGGCAGCACCATAGTCCCGTGGGGCTTGGGGCTTCGGTCAAGGTTACACTCCACCTAAAAAGACAAGTATAACAAAATTAACCACCGAGAGGAGTTAACTGCACTCCAAGTTTCAACCTTACGTAGTGTGTTAGGCCATTCTGCCACGAGGTTTGAAGCAAACAGGACAGGGAACAGACATCTTGAAGACCGAAAGTGGGGGACACTGCTGCGTTAATTTCAAACGCGCGCTGCCATTCGCACGGCATGCGCGGATCCAGGGGGAGGGGGGACAGGCCTTTTGCGGCTCCTCGGTAGCTGCCTGAAAGGTAGGCAAAAGGTAATACTTTGCCCCTGTAAGTAGGCAAAAAGTACTACTTTGCCCAAGGCTGGCTCTAGATCCGCCACTGTCGCGCGGAGCCGACTGCGCTGCCCTCTCGAAGGAAGGTGGTAGCCAAAGGAAGGCGGTAGACAGTTGATTGGGGTGTGTCCGGTCCGAATTCTCGGTCGAAACAACCGGTATCGTCCGTTCGGTTCGCTCTGCAGCCGCTCCAGTAAAGCTGAGGGTGATTGCCGTTTTCTTGTTCCCCACACTCATACTTTTCAAGCTGTACCGGAGTGGCATATTCCCGTGCGGCTACGAGGACATGAGTCACCCCAAGTTTAGTTTAAGGAACGATCCGAGCCAACGCGAGTTGCTGCCCCCCCCCCCCCCTCTCTTCACGGGAGCGCTGCCTTAAGTTTTGAGTCATAGGGCACAGAGCGTTCCAAACCCCAAATTTCGTACTCCGTTCTTGACAGTCAGAATCGACCAAAATTCTAGCCTGAACTGACCTCGTGACGTTTTTTTTTACAGGTGAACTTCTGCGACGTTGCCGTCGCTCCTGCCGTTGCCCGCCGCCTGCTGTCTCGTCATCTTGTCCAGCTCGGCTTTGCTCAGGTGGTTGACGATGCCGGCGCCCAGGGAATCGCCCACCACGTTCACTAGTGTGCGGAAGCGGTCTCTGCAACAGCGGCAAGTAAGTCACCAACGGAAAGAGTATACCGGTGGGCTGCTCCGGCAGCAGCACTACGTTACGTACAGCAGCCAGTCGACGGCGATGATGAGGGTGACGTCCTCGGCGGGCAGGCCGACGGTGTCCAGCACCATGACCATGGTGACGAGGCCCGCCTGGGGAATGCCGGCAGCGCCTATGCTGGCGAATGTCGCGGTAATGCTGCAACGCGGAGAGCGTTTCGTATAGTAGGTCCCCGATTGTGAAACCATCCCGAGAGGGCAAGTCCCTGAGACTCCCCCTACCCGGCCTTACCTCACAGCCACGATGTGTCCGAAACCCAGCGACAGGTTCCTGACTTGGGCGATAAAGATGGCGGCTACCGCCTCGTACAGTGCGGTGCCGTCCATGTTGATGGTGGCGCCGATGGGCATCACGAACCGAGACACGCGGACGTCCACGTCGTTGAGCTCCTCGAGGCAGTTCATGGACACGGGCAGGGTGGCCGAGCTGTTGGAGTACAAGTTGATCAGTATGGAGCAGCCTGATGAGTGGGATGAGCGCGAGTAGCGCTTTGCTACACTGTAAAATTCTTACGAAGAAAATTCTTCGCAGCGTTGCGAAGAATTTGGCTGCTTCGTAAGGCTTCGCAAGCCCCGCCTTGCGAAAAAATTTCTTCGCACACTACGAAGAAAAGGCTTCGCAATACAAAGCAGCCAAATGCTTCGCAGCTTACGAACGATTTTCTTCGTATTGCGAAGCATTTCTTCGCAAGGTTTTAACAGTGTACGGCTTGTATCTCCCTACCGTATCTACCCCCCGCCCCTCCCCTTGCCTCCGTCCTCGTCACACCTATGGCGGTGCTCGATGTGGAGATGGTGGGGCCCAATGAGTGCGAGAAGGACGGAGGCGCACGAGCGATGTTCTGAATCAGACGTCAGTAGGGTGATTCCGCACACTGGTTTCGTCTCTCCTTCCTTGTTGCACTCATTGGGCTCGGCCATATGGAGCAAGAGAGATGGAGCTACAAAACGGTGTTCGGAATCGCCTTGCAGGGAGCACTGTACGCCTGGTGACAAGCCTCCGGGGGGCGCGGCTGCTGACCGCACCGACACGCCGTGCGGCCGTGCGGGTGGCTTCACCGCAAGGTCTCGCCTCGGCCGTGGCGTGGCGTTGCGTGGTCCCGGGCCCTCCCCAGGCCCCAGAGCACCCCAGAGGGACGAGCGACGAGCGGAGCGTTCCGCCCCCCCCCCCGCCCCCCATTTCCACCAGAGATCTCGAAGCCGAAACGGCGGCCGCTCCCTTTATCCGCCCGATCCTCCCCTGGGGCTGGAGGGAGGCGCCGCGTTCGGACGCCTACCTGGAGGCTGTTCCGAAGGCTGTGGCCAGCGCCTGCCCCATGTTGGCCACGAATCGGAAGGGCAGCTTCTTGGTGGCGAGAGTGTACAGGCAGGGCAGCAGGATGAAACCGTGAATCAGCAGGCCGATGAGCACCGTCATGAAGTACATGCCGAGCTGGCCCACCAGGACCGTGAAGTCCTTCATCTCGAGCAGCTTGGAGGCGACGAGGAACAGCACGCCGATGGGCGACACCCAGATGACCCAGTTGGTGATGTTCATCATGGCGGTGCCGAGGCACTCGAAAAACTCGAGCAGCGGCTTGCCCTGCTTGCCCATTTTACCGATGGCGATGCCCAGGACGATGGCGAAGGCGACCAGGCCGAGCACGTTGGTGCCATCGGTGAACTCGCTCTTCATCTCCCAGCCGTGCAGGTTCTTGATCTCTGCAACAGATGTGTCGCGTGTTAGGCCTACTGTAGGCGGAAAGCGCGTCGCTCGAGGCCCGCGTTTAACGTAGCTCTCCCCCCCCCCAATCGTGCATAAATCCCCATTTCCCATGTCCAAAATGACAACCCGAGTGAGAATCCGCAAAGGAAAGCGAGTTAAGGAGGGAGGGTGTAAGAATGATGGTGTGTCGAAAACAGTCTTTTTTTTTTATTTTAAATCTGTGCAAATCTCTAGCTGCCGCATAACTATCCTTTCATCGTGCGCGCGCGAGCCTTTTGCATAATCCCCTCATTTCCGGCGCAGAGGACGCAGCAGCGCGGCGCGGGGCGGGGCGACACACAGCCGGGCTGCGCTGCGGCGGGGTCCTTACTGGCTGCAGCGTGCGTCTCTCTGAAGCAGCCCCTGATCCCCGCTCCTCGCTCCCCACTCCACTCCCCCCCCCTCCCTCCTTTATATCCCCGGTGCGCGTCACTTTGATGTACTGTAAAGTACAACTCTCCGCCGCCGTGCGTCCAAACGATGCGGATCGCGGAAGTCCCTCCCCCTCCTCTCTCTCTCTCTCTCTCTCTTCATTCCCCTCCCCCTAGCCTCCGACTTGCTGTCTCGCCCCGTCCTCTGTCTCGTCGGAGGCGCAACTTTTTCCAGCCGAACCGTCCCGTCCCGCTGCTGCCGCTGGTTGTAAAACTTGAGAAGCGCGTCGAAGCCCGCCGCGTTAGCGAGCCGCCGCGCGGTTCGCGGGGGCGGGGGGTGGGGGGCACGCGAGCAGGAAAACTTTGGAGCGGGGATGAGAGAAGGCAAAGAGGGGGGGGGGCGTGTGAAGTACACGAGCGGCGGGTGAATACATAAACGCGAGTACGTGGGGCGGGGCCGGGCGGGGCTGGGCGGGGCCGGGCGGGGCCGGGCGGGGCCGGGCGGGGCCGGGCGGGGCCGGGCGGGGCGACGGGCGACCACACACCGCGAGTTCGAACCTCTGCTTCTTCCCCTTCGCTTTGGTGCGGGCTGGAGCAGCCGTCTGATTCCGAGGTCCTAGTCACACGCATGGGGCCGTGCTAGCCTCCTCAGGAGGCCCCCGGCTCCGTCATTAAGGGCGACAAGGACGGAGGTACGAGAGCGGCCTTCGGAATCAGACGGTAGGCACAACGCTGCTCGCCGGGGCGTGGCGCGGGGCCAGTCTAGCAGGAGTGCGTGTCCGGGTCCGGGCGGGGCGGGGCGGGGCGGGGCGGGGCGGGCCGCGACGGGACGCGCCAGGGGGGCTGTTACAGCCACCATCAGCGATTTCCTCGATAGATTTCCCCGCCAGTCCCCACCCTCTCTTCCCCCACGTACCCCACTGTGTTTCTACTCAATCCCCACCCCGTTCCGTGAACACGATGCGGTCAGCATGACAAGGATGAGAGTTCGTGTGTGTGCGTGCGAGGGGGAGCAGGGGTGGGAGAGAGAGTGAGGGAGGGTGAGGGAGGGAGAGAGGGAGAGAGAGAGAGAGAGAGAGAGAGAGAGAGAGAGAGAGAGAGAGTGAGGGAGGGTGAGGGAGGGAGGGAGAGAGAGAGAGAGAGAGAGAGAGAGAGAGAGAGAGAGAGAGAGAGAGAGAGAGAGAGAGAGAGAGAGAGGAGGACGTACAGACAGAGAAAGAGGATTTGTTGCTGACTGGGTGACAGGGGGGAGTGGGGAGGTCCCCCGGGGGATGGGAGAGGGGAGGGGAGGGAAGGGGGCGTTGGTCGGATGTCGTCTGTCTCGTGACTTAGCCACCCCCTACCCCTACCGCTGCTACCCCGCTATTCCTCCTCGAGTTGAGGGGCGAAGCGAGGCGAGGAGAGGCGTCCCCCGGAAAAATGAGCGCCGTATGCTGGCCGTCGTGCTGGGCCGCATGGAGGAGAGGAGGGTGGCGGGGCAGACGTCTTGTTTGAAACACCGCTAACTCACCGCCCCGCAGCGCAGCGCCCGGCAGCGCCCCCGCTCCCGCTCTAAGCATTGCGCGGCCCCACTGCCAGCTCCTTCCCCGAGCAGACGTGAGACGTCACGTATGAAGAATATAACGACCCGTTTTGCTCCCCAAGCCGCAGGGGCATTGCAGGACCCGGCCCGGAGCTTACCTTCCTCGGTGACGTTGGGGCCCGTCGGGGGAACGAGCACGGTGCGGTACTGGAACAGAGCAAACACAGGATGAGATGAGAACCGTGCGTGTCCCCGGCCCGAACACCAAAGTCAAGACCAAACTGGTGTTCCCGGTAAAATTTACCCAGGCTACTTCGTGCCTGAAAAAAAAAGTGGCCTCTGCAGCGACGTGTATTGTAAATTACAAAGGCTTGAACAGGAGCAAATGAAAACATCAAAGAATCCCCTCACCGCTCGCCCCATAATACATTATTTCTGGAATCGCTAGCTGCTCCTTTATCGTTTTTATTATTTTGGCGGCGAGTTCTCTGACCGCCCCCCCTCTCCCTCCCCCTCATTAGCGCGTGGGGCCGCAGAGCCGCAGGCGAGCCGCCTAGGTCCGTCCCTTCCCTTCGCTTTCCCCGCCCCGCCCCGTCCCTATCGTGAGCCGGTAATACTGTAGAACCCTTGCTTGAGCCGCGAGTGAAGGCCGACCGGGCCGGGCCGGGCCGGGCCGGGCGGCATCTGTGACGACGGCGACGAAGCAGCAGCACTGCGGGCCCAGCAGGCTGATTCAGAAGAGCGCCCTCCTCGCTCCTTCCCTCTCGCACCTTGGCGGCGCAAACCATGAGTGCGAGAGAGAGAGAGAGAGAGAGAGAGAGAGAGAGAGAGAGAGAGAGAGAGAGAGAGAGAGAGAGAGAGAGAGAGCGCTCCTCTGAATCAGCCTACAGGGGAGCTTGGGGAGGCTGACGGAGGCCGGAGCCAAGTGACATCCCTCCCTGTCTATGTCTCTGGCCGTGACACTGTGTCCGGGCCCGGACTGGGCTCCACTGGGGGTGGGGCGAGGCGTGGCGAGGCGTGGCAAGGCGTGGCAAGGCGTGGCGAGGCGTGGCAAGGCGTGGCAAGGCGTGGCGAGGCGTGGCGAGGCGTGGCGAGGCGTGGCAAGGCGTGGCAAGGCGTGGCGAGGCGTGGTGTGGTGAGGCGTGGCGAGGCGTGGCGAGGCGTGGCAAGGCGTGGCGAGGCGTGGCAAGGCGTGGCAAGGCGTGGCGAGGCGTGGTGTGGTGAGGCGAGGCTTTATAACGAGTTCGCCGCCAGTATCATCCTGATCTACGCGAGTCGCTTGCTCGCGCCGCCCGGCCCGGCCCGGCATGCCCCGCACGGCCCTTGCGCGCCGCCGCCAGTGTCAGGCCAACAAGTCCACGAGTTTAGAAAAGGGGATGGAGTTGGTGGTGCAGAACCGAGCCGGGGTGATGACGACCGGCTCATCACAATTAAACCCCGGCCCGGGGGAGCGTCTCCCCCCCCCCTGCTCCCCCTGCTCCTCCGCTTCCTCCTCCTCCTCCTCCTGCCCCTCCTCCTCATCCCGCAATCCTCAATCATCTTGTCACTTACTTCCACCGCTACGCCTACTCCTAGCCTAGCAGTTATTTTGCAAATTTTCAATACTTTAATGCATTTTTTTTAAAAGAGAATTATTTTTGACCGTTTTTTACGGTACCCTCAACAGAGGTGTACAAGTAATTTTTTACTATTTACTTTCGAATAACTATGGTGTGGGGTAAGCAGCCCGAGATGAGAAATTGACCGTAACACGAGAAATGAATACGATAAAGTCATCACATACCTGTTGGATGGTGGCCTGGACCAAGTTGGGTGGGAACATGTTTCTGTAACGAAAAGAAAAAAAAATATACATGAGTGTCTCCGAGAGCTGTCGGAGTCGGGGAGTGCGCACTGAAGAGATTTTACTTTTTTTGACGATACCCGACCGGATGATTTGGGCTGAAAAAGTGATGCCGACCGCACACCTATTTTTTCGGAACCTCATTTTTAAAAATATTGTGCCTAATTACGTGCGTATTCATGCATATCTGACGTTATTATATGAGGAATATTGTTACGTATAATTGTAGGTAAAGCTTTGTTCATATTTATATTCAAGCTATGCATGCACGCAGGTCACTGCCTGATGTGAATAAATGCTCACAAAACTTCATTGTGAGTGATTCTGCAGCCTTTAGACGGGTAGAAAATTACACTTTCTAGGCCATGGGGATTCGACTGGGTCTGCGGGTATTATCTTGGATATCGCAGATGAGAGGCGCGGTAGAGTTTGAAGCAGACTTTGTGGAAAGACGACAGAGGACAGGGGGTCAAGAAGCGGCCTTGGGGTGGGGGTGGGGGGAGGCTGTCTGCCTCTCTTTGCTTTCTGAGAAGTGATTTATTTCATCGAGTGCGCCTGCGGGGGCGCTCCAGAGAGAGAGAGAGAGAGAGAGAGAGAGAGAGAGAGAGAGAGAGAGAGAGAGAGAGAGAGAGAGAGAGAGAGAGAGACTGTCGCCGTCTTCGCCGAGGGGAAGGGAAAGGTGGAGACCGGGGAAGACAGGTAGGAAAGAAGGAAACGTCACGTCGGCTCGGGAGATTGTGATGGCGTTGAACAGGGCAGATGGAACGAGAGATGTCGGGTCGGGGGCGGGCTGGAGGGGAGCGGGGGTTTTGTACACAAAAGCTCAGCCAGGGGCAGACGGCGCGGGTCCTGGCTCCGGGACGGGGCGGGGCCGGCGGCGGGGCGCACTGAGTGGATATCACGATGTATCGTGTTCGTGCCTCATCGATTTACTATTTGATAACCGACCTTAAAATTGGTTTGTTTTCGTTTGTTTCAATAAAGAATAAGCGAAGAATTCGTGTTACCAGCAAATATTTCGTTCCCACAACGAATTATGTTAGTTTGCTCGAAATCAACTCAAACTTAAGTTGAATCATCGAATACTTTTTTTTCCGTGTGCGCAAGACAGATTGCGCCCGATAGGTAGACTGTACGACAGGCACTCGTGCAGGTGGGTTGCCTAACTCCCAGGGCGGTGTGGTCAGAGGCGAGCACGGCGAGCACGGCGAGCACCCCGCGCACTAATCAGTGGCGACGAGGGCGGGACTGGGCTGTCAGCCGCATCCAGCCATCTTTTGTGTGGTCGCGCGGCGAGGTGAGGTGAGTCGAGGACTTGGACCTGGGTCTAGGAGGGTCGGGGTCGGGCGGGTGCGGGTGCGGGCGGGTGCGGGCGGGTGCGGGCGGCAGAGGGAGGATGGCGCCCTATCGTCTAGCGGTACAGACAGTATATTCGCAGCAGTCTCTCCGCTCACGGCCACGGCGCGCGGCGCGCTCAGTGGAGTGCGCCCTATTGTTTAACCCCGTGCGGGGCCTCAGCCCGGGGCGGGGGGGGGGGGGAGGGGGGCAACCAGGGGAGCCCCGCAGGGAGGAGCCCCATCAGTGCTAAGGAGTCTGCGCCTCTCGGTCAGGGGAGAGGCCTCATTCAGTCGCACAATGTACGCGCGCACGCACAGACAGACAGACAGACAGACAGACAGACAGACAGACAGACAGACGGACGGACAGACAGACAGACAGACAGACAGACAGACAGACAGACAGACAGACAGACAGACAGACAGACAGACAGACAGACAGACAGACAGACAGACAGACAGACAGAAGGACGGACGGACGGACGGACGGACGGACAGACTGGCAGGCAGACACACATTCAGACGGAATGGGTGGAGAGACAACGTTCAGCAAAAACAAAGACGCGGTGTGACGCAACGCAACACGACCTTTTACCGCAGCCACCGCGTCAGGCTGTGCTCCGCTGCTCTGCTGCTCCGCTCTCGTGCGGCGCACGGCTCTTCCCCTCTCCCCCAGAATAACCGCCACGTCGAGAACAAATTACGCGACATTACACGGCGGGGGAGTGGCGTTTCAAAGACACGTTACACGCACGCGGGAAAAGCGCGTGGGGCTGAGCCGGGCTGAGCTAAAAGTGCGTCCACCTTGGCCTACCTTGGCCCTCCTTAATCTGAAATGCGCGCCGCTTCGTCCACACAATTACGCTAAGCTGGCCAACTCGACATAGCCACTGTCACATTCCGCCCCGCGCCTCACGTCGCGCGCCGGTTCCCCGTCCGTCCACCGCCTCCCGGGGCGCATTCCGACAGGCATGAGTCATGTAAATTTTTTATAAGTCCGAGGGGGCCTCAACTCCTGAAATCATGTGTACACAATCGTTGATATCTTCGAAATTCGAAATCATTGTCAAAAAATGTGGATCTATTGCCGAAAAAAATAGATTTAAGTGCGTATTTTGGGCTTCATAAAGCTCAAAATACGCTTGTAGTTACTTTACGAATCGTTTCTGTCAATTATATGAGGTGAAATCATGTGAAATTATGTGAAATCTTGAAATCATGTGTACAAATTTTGGGCTAGTTGAGGCCCTCTCGGATAAGTCTAATTTGTAAAATTCATTTTAACGTTTAGCTTAGCCAATTATTTAGTGGGAAACGAGGGTAAACATACAACGTGCGCGGTGTTGCACCGGCAACAAGCGGCGTGGCGGCGGCGCCCGGGTGGTAGTGTGTGTGTGGGGGGGCGGTCTGGTCGAGTCTGGCCGTGTTGCGTGGGTTTTTGCTCAGTTATTGTGCGGCTGTCAGGCGCCCCTGGCTGGGCTCGGCTTGAGAGGCTCTCCTCCTGGCCTCTCTGCTTGCTGAAGGCCGCGGTCAAGACGCGCTTGCTCGGAGGGGCCTAGCCGGGCCGGGCCGGGCCGGGCCGCATCGGGGTGATCTATTCCCAGACAGCTGCGGACTTCACGTGCGCGGTGTGCGGCCGCGGGCCGGACCCAGGAAATGCGGTTTCAGTGTTCTGCGCGTCCGTATGACCTCGGCCGCAGGGACCAAGGCAGGGACAGGGCTAAGGCAGCTCACTGATTCCGAGTGACACACGGCCCTGTGAGTGCGACAGAGACGGCGACTGATTCTCTCTCCGCCGCACTCGCGAGTACGAGTCCTCTCGCTGGTCGCCCTCCTATGCCTCCCTCACCTGACCTGCGGAGCCCAGTCTGCACTGCAGCAGAGGGGCTGCAGCGCTGCAGCAGGTGCCTCTCACCTGACGAGGTCGAGCAGGGTGTCGACGGTCGTGACGTTCCTACTCGTACCCTCGCGCTTGATCTCCTCGGCGCCCTTGTCGCCGCGGCCCGGGTGGATCGCGCAGACCAGGATGATGCCCTCGATGACGGCGAGCACGGTGGTCGTCAGGTAGTAGACGATGGCGCGCGCGCCGATCTTGTACGAGAGGGAGAGGTCGAGCGAGCCGATGGCCGCCACCACCGACGAGATGAGCAGCGGGATGATGAGCGCCTTGAGCATGCGCAGGAAGAGGTCGCCGATGAACTGGACGTAGACGATCTCGCGCGGCGTCCACGACTCGGTCTTGAGCGCGCGCATGGTGAAGCCCAGCACCACCCCGCCCAGCACGCCCGAGACGGTGAGCGTGGTGAGCAGGTTGGTGCGCAGGCACTGCGTCACCCGTTGGCCCGCCATGGTGTGGCGGTGCGAGCCGCGGTGCGAGCCCGGCGCCACGGACACCACGTGCGTCGGGGTGGCCTTGTTGTCCTGCAGCGGCGACCTGCAACAGGCGAGTGGAGAGGGATGGGTTTAAATTTCTTGTTCGCCAATTACGCTCAGTTTAAAAAAAAATTCTTGTTTGTCAGTTCCGAGGGGGAAACAAATCTGAAATTTTTTACACCTCGCAATTCCGAAAAATTCAGAAATAAATGCAAAAGTTGAAAAAAAAAATGGGTAAAATTAAAGCAAAAATTAAAAAGAAAAATAATAATTGCACAATTAAATTCAGAGTTGTTTCCCCTTCGGTCAGTCCCGTAAGTCCCGATAATGTTTTTTTCTTTCTTTTCTTCTCTATCTCTAAGTGTGTGCGCTGTGCCAATCAGCGCAGCAATACAACCCGCAAGCTCGACTTCGACGCAGTCTTTATGCTGCAGAGCGGCGGAGGCGTTGCCTCGGAGAGTCTGAGGCTGAGGCTGTCATTCGCACGGCTCTGACCCCCGCTCCCGCTCCCCCTGCCCCTCTCCCGGCACGCCCCGCGGCACGGGCACGCCCCGCCACGCCACGCCACGCCACGCCCCGCCACGCCCCGCCACGCCCCGGTGGCGTTTTTAATGGCGTTCGCCCGAAGAAGGTTGCTGATGTGCTCGCTTACTGAATACATCTCGATATTTTTGCATTGTTTATTACCCCTATTTTCTCCGCTCTGCGCGGTGAGAAGCGCCGCGCCCTCGCCATCGCGGGGGAATTTATTTATATTTACTTTAAGATGGCGTTTGCAAAGCCCACCACACAATCCGAAATTATGATAATGTGCCTCGGAAATACCGTACATCCCTCCCGTCCTCCTTCCGCTTGATTGTGCCAGTCACCGTGGTAGTGAGGGCGGGGCGGGGCGGGGCGGGGTCTGCAGCGGGCGTTCCGCAACCACCACGCTGCCTCTTGCAGCCTCGTCGCTGCTCCCGACCTTGCCGCCGCTGGCCCCGGCTGCATTTGTTGCAGGCGGGTACCGCGTGATTTCAGGCTTCAAGTCCACCCCGCTATGTTACGATCCCCGCGCCCACTCCTCCAGCCCCACCCCAATCCACCGCACCCTCCCACCCCCTCCCTATTCTGCCGTGGGCAGCCAAGTGGCACGGGCGATAAGGCGATGGCCTCAAGACTCCTCCTCCCCGTCCCTCCTCCTCCTCCTCCGCCTTATTCCTCCCTTCTCCCACCTCCCCCCCCCCCCCAACTCTTCTAAGGCGTTTATCGAAAATAAAAGTCTGGATTAGCGCGGGGTGAAGCGATGGCGGTGGTGCGGTGGGCGGCGGTAGGGGTCCTGAAAAGTGTGAGGATAGGAGTTGCGTAACGGTGTCCGGTTAAGACAGAGAGAGAGAGAGAGAGAGAGAGAGAGAGAGAGAGAGAGAGAGAGAGAGAGAGAGAGAGAGAGAGAGATGAGAAGATGAGACCCACTATCATGTATGTATAATTTTCGCACTCGTGGCAACCTGTGTGTTGGGTCCGGGTCTAGTCTGGGCCAGAGCAGGGAAATGAGCGAGCGCAGAGGCTCGCATGCGTCCGAAAACGACGGTTCAGAGTGAGACGTGCGAATTAGAACAAAGCTCCCTCTCATCCTCACGTCTCGTTTTCGGACGCATACGAGCCACTGCACTCGCTCGTCTCCCCGCCCTGGTCTGGACTGCTCGCTGGCCTGAGCCGGGCGCAGCGTAGCGCAGCGCAGCACATGCCCGGAGCGGAGCGGAGCGCCCGTCAGCCGGAGCGTGCCAGCCCGCCGCGCGCCCCTGCGCTCGTGTTGCCTACCTCCCAGGCTGACACCTCTGTGCTGCACGCCGGGCCGGGCCTGGGGTGCGAGGGGAGGGGAGGGGAGGGGACGGAGGGGACGTGGCGCGGGCAAATTCTCGCTCTCGGGTTGGCCAGCGAGAAACGCGATTTTCAGCTCTGGCCTCCCCGCCACACCGACTCCACACCCCCGCCCCGCCTCTCCAGCGTAAAATCGTTGAACGTTTTTATTTTGCGAAAGCACAGCGAGCGGGGAGGGCGGGGGAGCCTCGCGGAGATAAATAGGCCTCTGATTTGAGTGCGATTGTAGCGCGTAGCGCGGGCCATTCTCTTCCCCCTTCTCTCTCGCCTCCCTCTCTCTCTCTCTCTCTCTCTCTCTCTCTCTCTCTCTCTCTCTCTCTCTCTCTCTCTCTCTCTCTCTCTCTACCTCTCTCTCTCTCTCTCTCTCTCTCTCTCTCCCCCCCCCCCTACCCCACCTGCTCAAGTGCTCTGCTCACCTTTTTTGCCTGCCCCTCGCCTTCCTCCCCTCCACCCTCTCCCCTCTCCTAATAATCAGCGAGGTGAATTTGCATGTCGACAGCGCAGCTAGACCTGTTAGCACCCCGACCCCTCCCCTGCCGCCCCAATGATGTCTCCCGAGCGAAGCGTGCTCCTGCAGTTTGCGTACACTCTCTCTCTCTCTCTCTCTCTCTCTCTCTCTCTCTCTCTCTCTCTCTCTCTCTCTCTCTCTCTCTCTCTCTCTCTCTCTCTCTCTCTCTCTCTCTCTCTCTCTCTGCTGATTGGGGCTTAACCCAGCGCGCACCGAGCGACACAATGCGCGCTGCCGGGCGCGCGGAACTCGACTGTTTGCTTTTCAGAAGGAAAATATTAATCCCCGAAAAATATACAAGGCGTGCGCGAGGAGAGCGAGCGGCAACAGTATGAGAGGAAGCTGCCCGTGCGGAGTGGAGCGTTGACGCGTACCGAGCGACACTTTGTAAACGGTCGAGTCGGGGAGGGGTAGATGGGGGGGGGGAGTTGTGGGATGGGCGTGGGGGGGCATACAAGCGAATAAGAAAGACAAGACAATTAGAAAAAGGTAAAGAAACCACGGGGTGTGGGGTTTATTTGTGCTGTGAGTGTTAGGAGAGAGTGTGTAAAAAACCAAAATATAACGAAAAACCCCCCCACCTCCCCTCCCACCGCCCTTAACTCACCCCTCCACCCTCGCTACCACCCCCAAAACGTAATACCCCCCGTCCGCCGACCTACCTAAAACACTCCCACTGCCCCCTACCCCTCCCCCCCACCGCATACAGGCTCGCCATACCCTCAGGCCCCCCGTCACTTCTAGCCCCACCCCCTTGCTGCCAACACCCTCCTACAACCTCACCCCCCCACCCCCCCCCACGAACTGATGCTCCTACCCCCTCCCTCCCCTCCCCGACACAATACACCCCCCTCTCTGGCAACCCCCCACAAAACCCTACCCTATGGGGGGGGGGGGGGGGGGGGGTTCTACCCACACCCCGGGGGGGCTCCCCAAAACCCACGCGGTCCAACACACAAAACACGCCCTCTATGAACCACACAATACAAGTTAGACACACACACCACTAAACTCAAAAAACAAGTTCACCTCTCCGAGCAAATCACCGAACCACCATAATAACCCACCAAACAAAAAACAACAAAAAAACCTAAAACAACAAAAAACCTTGTCCCCACCATCCACTACCCCCCCCCCATCAAAAAAATAATTCCCCCACTAAACGCACTTCTCCCACCACCCTATGCCTTCCCTCTCAGGTATCCCCAAACCCCCCAGACTCCCACATCACCCGCACATTCCCTATCCTAATCATCCCTCCCCCCGCCTTCACGCAACTATGAACGATACCCCGCATTGCTACTGACCTCCGCCCCTGCCCTAGAACCCGACGCTCACCCCCTCACCACGCTCACCCGAGTTCCCTCCCCCTACCCAACCCTTATCCCCTCCCACCTCCCTTAGTACCTGCTTGTATACTCCCCTACACTCCCAAAACCCAGCGCCGCCCCCCCGATGACGACCCCAAGACCCGCAACACCCACACCGTCCTTCCCCCCACCCAACTCCTGAAAAACACTGTTTTAATCGTCTTACCAACTAGCCCGCTCGCGCCTTCAAACCCCGCCACACCCAGCCCCCCCATTCCACTATTGCCACTCCTCTCCAAACACCGCACCCTCCACCGCCCAACCCTCTCCCTACGCCCCCACTTTCACCCTCCAGGCAGCCAACCGCCCGTGGTCCCCCCCTCCCGCACTGATCAACACCCTCCCCCCACTCACAGCTGCATGCTCTCTCCGCATCTCGCCCTCCGATAAATCCCCACGCACCCCCCGTCCTACCCGCTACGCGCTGACAACAACACCCCTAGCCCCCTCCTACCCCCTCCGTTCCCACACTGTACTCTCTGACCCTTCCTAACTAACCCCCCCTCTCCCCTCGCTCTCCCACTTCACTACCTCGACTTCCCCCTCCTCTCCATTTGCTCTCATCATGATCCTCCCCACCGCACCTCCTTGCTCCCACTCCTCCTCCCCTTTCCACCGCCACCGTCCCTTTCCGCTTTATGCCCCTCCCGACCTCTGTCGCCCAGACCCCCCCTCTTCCCCACCACGATGCCCCCGAAGCCAGCCACCCACCGCGCCTCCTTTCTCCCCTACACCCTATCATTCGCCAGCTCCACGGGTGCTACCGGTGCACCACTAACTTTCCCCAGTATCCCGAACCCTACCCTCCCCCAAAACTCCCTAAACCTGCGCCGCTATCCCCCCCCTCGCGAGCCGCACCCAGCTTAACCGCCCTTCTCTCCACGATCCACCTACCTCAGCCCCTCTCCTCGGCCTCCTCTGTCCGCATCGCTACCAACCAGGCCCCACGCTCGGCCTCCCATTACACTTCCCGACTAACAAACAGACACCCTGACAACTACCCAACCCTATCCCGCGCCATCCACGTACTGTACCTCACTGCACCTCTCCCCTCCTGCCGCCCTCCGATTTTCAGCTTGAATACCCTTTCAGTTGTTCGCTCCATTCAACATTCTCGTCACGTCCGAACCCCCCGTAACCCCAACCAAACTTTCCCAACTCAACTCCCCGCGCCCCCACCTACACCCAACCGTTGCTCCCTCTCCGCCCCTCTATTTTCCCCCTCCACTCCTATCCCCGTCGCCTGCTCCCCCCAACCCTCCACCCGCCCGACCCCCACCCCCTCAACGCCCCGCCCGGCCCACGCTGTAGCCCACTCCCCCCCATAGCTCCCTCTCCGCTACTCAATTGATACTCCCTGCTTCTCCCGCCCAATAACTCCTACCCCCATCTACGTTTCCCTGGCCCCGCCCTCTCGCTAACACCCCGCGCTCACCTGCCCCCCTTTCTGCAGCTAAAATCCAGCCGCACACGACCGTGCACCATCCCCCCCCCCCGATCCGCTCCACCCCCTCCCCCCCGCCCCCCCCCACTTATTACTCCACTTTGTGACCCCCCATTCATGGATCCATCCCCCCCGCTCCCCCCTCTGCATTACACTCGATCCCCACCCCGCCCCACCGTCAACCTATCCCGCCCTCCACCCCCCATCCATCGTTACCTAATGCGCTCATTATTTCACATCACCCCCCGCCTCCCAGTTGTAGTCTCCCCTATCCACTCTCCCTGTCCCTCCCCGACCCCCCACCCTTCTGCTACCGTGCCAACTCACTTCCCCCCTTCCTACGTACCCCCAACTCAACCCCCACACCCACGCCAACCCCTCTCCCGCCAAACTCAAACATCACGAATCCTAGCATCCCCACCCCCCCGCACCCCCCCCCCCTACCTCTCCGACTCGTCTCCCCCCACCCTCAACACCCCCGCCTATTAACCTGCTTTCACGTGCCGCGTCAAATCTCCGCCCCCCATCCTCTTTCTGGAACCGAAACCCCCCCCCCCCCGACACTCACGACCTTATCATCATCCCGCCCTCACCATGACCCCCCCCGCACTTTCCTCCACCCGCCCACCCCACCGCCACCGCTCAGCTTGCGCCCCCGCTTCTTGACCATCCTTCTCCATCCGATCACCACTAACCGCACTCCGTGTCTCCCATAGCCCGACCCCGCACCCCACCCCGCCGCGCAACCCTTACCACCCCCCAGATTCAAATGCTTCCACTACTGGGCTCTCTCTACCACCTATCTCCGCCCCCCTTACACCAAACCAACTCCCGAACTGCCTCCCCACCCGTCTCATTACCTTCATCCTCAACTACTCCCTCAACTTTCCCTTCTCCCATCCACTCTAGACTCTTTGTAGACAACGCCCGCTAGCTCCCTTGCAAACCCCTACCCACCTCCCCCCCCCTTCTGCAGTGTACATCCCCTTCAATCAAACCAGACATCGGTTCCCCTCCCACAACCAGTCCCCCTGACCCATACCTGACAGCGCCCTACTCTCCCTACGCTACACCCTTGTCCCCGATAGCGCTTCCTGCTTTTTGTGATCCACCCCTAACTACTCCTCCCCCTCGCTAACCGCTCGCCACTCTCCGTCCCCTGCACCCGCCGCCCTCCCGCCCCCCCCCCCAGCCCGCCGTCCATTTGCCCACCCCCTATCCCCCGACCTCACCCCTCCGCCCCCACCATCCCCCCGCCACGCCCCCCCTTCGCTCCCCCCCCTGCCGCCCCCCCCCTCTTCCCCCCCCCCCGCCCCGCCCGCTCCTCCCCGCACCCCCCGGCTTGCCTGCTGCCGCCCTACTACCCCCCCCCTCTGCCCCACGTCCGTTCCCCGGGACCCCCAACCCTCCCTACCCCCCCCCTCCCCACCTCCCTTCCCGCCCAACACCCCCGACCTCAACCAGCCCTCCTCCCCGCCTCCCCCCTGGCGTCCTCCCCCGCTCCGCCTCACTGACCACCTACTCCCCTCCCCGCCGCTCCCCCCCCTCGGACTACGTTACACCGCGTGTGTTGAGCCAGCCACCCCCACTGCCTCTTTACCTTGGCCCCCACACCCTGTCCACCGCCCTCCCCAGTCCCCGCCCAGTCCCCCTTAACCCTTTTCACCCCCCAACCCTACCACCGTACTGTACCCCTTCGCCGCGTCCCTCCCCCTGGCATCGCACCCCTACCGCTCTCCTCCCCCATTCCTTACCCCTCCCCTCCCCCACTCCCTAACCCATTCCCCCAAACCCCCCCCCCTGCCCTCTGTCCATCTTCCCCGCTCGTACCTCCTGTCTCCGTCCTACTCGTTCCCCGCGCCCAACCCCATCCCTCCCACCCTCCACCCTATTACTCCCCCCCCCTGCGACCCCTCTACCTTCCAAGCCCCCTTCCGCCCCTCCCCTCCCGACCCACCCCCCCTTAACCGGCTCCACCTCTCCCCCTCCGCCACTCACCTGACTCCCCTCCCCCTCGCCCCCCCACCCTCTCCCTGGCCTTCCTTCCCCATCCCCAAGACCCCCCCTCCCCCCCCACCCCCCCCCATCGCCCCCCTCTCGTTTTGTTGCTGGGGGTGTCCCAACCCCCTCTACCTACCACCCAAACAGACCCGACGCCTCCTCTCCTAACCTATTGTGGTTATGCCGCGACGTTTTACTTCACGCCCCTCACCTCTCACCTCCACGCTGCTCCCATTACGCAATATTACCACCCCAAAATTGGTTGATTACGCCCCCCACCTACCCGACTGCCCAACCCTCCGCCTCTATCCCTCTTTCCCTACTCGCGCCCGAACCGTCGGAAACCCCTAAGCCATTTCCCTCCGTCGAATACGCTCCACCCCCACCCCTAACCAGCTTCCCCCTCGCCTCCTCTTGACGACGCCTCCACCCCACCCCTCGCCAACCGCACGCCTCGACCACCCATTCCCCTCGCGTCCTCCCTTAACGCCTTCTCTCCATCTCACCCCGGCCCGCCCACACCTCCTCCCACTATCCGTCCCTAACCTCCTCCCCCCCAGCCTAACCCAACGTTCACGCCCGTTCTCCCCGCGCCCTCCGCACTCCGCTGCCTGCTCTCCGAACTTAGATCCCTCACACTTCCCACACCCCCGCTCGCACCCGCTCCACCTCCCCAGACTGCGCCATGCCCCCCCCTTTACCCCCCACCCTTCGCCAACGACCACCCCCCCCCCCCCACCCTCGGACCCATCCTTGCTTCCTCCCCTCCACCCCAGCCGTCCCCCCGCACCACCCCCCTTCATTTACCCCCTGTTCCCCCCCCTCCCCCCCCCCCTCCCTCCGGCCCTCTCTCGCCCCGTCATCCCCTCACTGTCCCCCCCTCGTCGACACGCCCCCCCTGTCCACCCCCGTTTCCCCCTTTCCGCCCCCGTGCCCATCCCAAAAACCCGCACGCCTTCTTCACCAGTCACGCAACCCCACCAGCTCCGCCGCGCACCCCACCATTCCACTCCACAGTCCTCGCTCCCACCCCGCGCTGGACATCACCCCCCGTCCCCCTCACTACTCCGCCCCCCCCCCGCGCTATGCGCCACACACATTACCCCACCACCAGCGCCCTATCCGACGCCCGCCGTCCCCTCCCGCACTCCCCTCGCTCCCACCATCCCAACCCACCTCGTGATCACCCTCTCTTGTATACGACCTCTATTTTCCCACCCCTCCCCCCGCCTTTCCACGTGCCCCTCACTCTTGACATACCCTCCCTGCCCGGCATGGGGGTCGCCTACCCTCACCCCCCGCACCCCCCACCCTCCCTCCCCACTGCTTGTGGACCTCTATGCATCCACTCTACCCCTTCCACGCCCCCCGCGCCCTATCCCATCTCCCCCCCCACTACGCTTCCTGCCAACCGCTCGCCCCCCCCCCCCTCCCTCCTCCCTAGCGCTCTCGCCTTTACCGCCTTACCCATCCGATCTTCCCGCCAGGTCCCCATCACCCCCCCCTACCCCGCCCCCTTCCCCGCAGTTACGACGAAGGAGTAGTAGAACCCGCCGCCCTGTCCCTCCCACTCTCCCGCTTACGTCCCCCGCTCCTTCACACCCCCGTCAACCCCTCCCACCCACCTCACCCAAAACACCTCGCCCACTTCACCCCCCCCGCGCCTCTAGCCACCTCCTCCCACCCCCGCCCCCCCCCACCCCACCCCATCAACACCCACCCCCCTTACCCACCCTCCCTACTACGTGACCTCCCCGCCACGCTATCCTGCCCCACGGGGCCCTCTCCACCGCCTTCTCCCCTTAATCCCCCTATGTTCACTAGCCCCCGCCCCCCCTAGAGTCTGTCTCGCCCGTTGCCTCACCCCCCTTCCATACCTCCAGCCCCTTAACCCCTCCTCTGCGACTGACGCTTCAGCGTCTCGCCTACCCCCTCTCCTCCTTACTACTTTCCCAGTTCATACCGACCGCCCCCTAACCGCCCCCATCGTGCCCCACGGTCACTGCCTCCGCCTCCAACCCACTCTCCTCCACACCAGCCTCGACACTCTCCCCGACCGTCCCCTCCCAGCGTCCCCATCGCACCCTCCACTCAACTCCACGTTCGCGCCCACCCTAACCCTCCTCCGCCCCCAGTCCCTCCACAAATCATAAGTCGTCCTCCCCTTCAACTCGCGTATCCCAAACTCTCTACCGCCCACGACTCCTCCTCCCTACGTATCCTACCCCCCCCGTCGCTCCACTCTTTACCTCCTTTAACCCCCCCTGGCGCCGCCCTCTCATTCCCCCCCCCCACCCCCACTCTTCGCCGCCTCCCCCTCCGCCCCCCTGCTAAAACCAACCCCCCCCCCCCCTCTTGTCCACGCCTGGGCTTACAACTCCCGCGACCAACCCACCACCCCCCCCCTTCCCCGCCCATCGGCCTCCGCACCCCCACCCCACCCCCGCCTCCCCCATCCCCCCCGAACCCCGGCGCCCCCCACCCCTCCCCCGTTCCAGTCAGGCCCCCTTCCGCCCTCCCGCCCACCACCCGGAACCGCACCTCCCGCCATCCACTCTGCAACCCCCTCGCCCCTACCCCCATGTCCGTCACCCGGGCCAACTCCAAACCCCACTACCGCTATCCCGTTCAACCCCCCGACCAGCCCGAAACCCCCGCCGCCCCAGTCCCCTACGCGCCTCAACACCGGCCCTTTACGCGAACAGCCCCCCAGCCAACCGAACGTGTAACTCACCCCCCGCTCCGGATGCGCGCCCTCCTCACCCCCCCCTGCCCGCCCCCCCCCACTCTTCCGTCCACCCGTCCCACCCTACAACCTCCCTCCCGCTCCTCCCTCACTCCCCTCCGGGCCCCCCATCTCCCCTCGATCGTTCCCCCCCCCCTCCCAAAAAACCCCGGCCTCCCCACCCCCTTCCTCCCCCGCGCCTCACCACACCTACCCCCGTCCACCCCCCCCCCCCATCCGTTCTCTTCCCCTCCGCCCCCCGCTTTTTCCCCCCAACTACCCCGAAAACTCTCCCCTCTACCTAAAAATAACCCCCACCCCCCCCTGCAGCCGCCCTCACCCTCCCCCCCCCCCACCTGTCCCGCCTCCCTCCCCGGCTCTGGGACCCCGCAACCGCCCCCCCCCCACCCGCTCGCGGCCCCCGCACACACCCTTTCCCCCGCCCAAGCGCCACCCCATCCTGGCCTTCCTCCCCTACCCCCTGTCTACAAAAATAACCCCCGTCCCAGAACCCCCCTGTTATTTGCCCCCCCATCCAATCCCCTCCCCCATGCCCTACAAAAACCCCCCTCCCCAAGCACCCACCTGTCCACCCTTTTAAAAACCACTCCCTCCTTACCACCCCGAGAACTCGCTCTCCCT
>JAHWGI010000633.1:0-10361 GCA_029379305.1 Frankliniella fusca
TAAAGAAAAAAACGAAAACTGATTTTTCCCCAAAGAGCCGTGTGTAAAACTTGTTCATGTAGATGGCCGCCAACAAATGAAGGCTACGGGGGTCGTGAATATAAGCTATAAACATGTTTCCTAAGACCAAAACCCCTTTTTCGCGGTTTGCCGTCTACTCCACCCCCACACAGTGACAGCGCTCGGCCACGGCGGCAAGCGTCGGGCAACTTTATTTGGCTCACTACTTGGAGGTACCATTCGCTGCAGCTCACTCTCGAGGCGGCCGCGGCACTCACCTGCAAAAGAAAAATGGCACATTAGACACAAAACAAAAGCGCTCGAGGAGGGAGCGGGGGGCAATAGAGAGTGAGCGGGTTGGGGTCGGGAGGGGAGTTCGCACGCGGTGCACCCACAGATTATACGGCTACCTTATTATACCGAACTCAGCGACAAAGTGGTCCGCATTTCTTTTTTCCTTTTTTCCGCCCGCACTTTTATTTGAATTGTAAGAGTGCAAGAAACGCCTGCCTCATTTCATAATTCTTCCTATACCTGGAAAGCATTTCCCGCAAATTAATCACTTATAGAACCGTACACCTACTTAACACTTTTGAAAGCTACAAGACCTGACAAGACCTACCAGAAATCGTTATGAAATCTTCTCTGCAAAACTCAAGTGTAAGACAGTATCACACTTAATACTGCATAGTAACACTGTGTCTCACACTTCCAAAAACTGTTTTCTGCCGTTGAATACCAATCACGTTTTGGAGAACAGCATCAGCTTTGGTTCAAAATCCTGGTTAAAACGAGCTACCAGGTGATGGAGTTCTGATCGCAAACCAAAACGACCATATAAAGTTTCGAAACCATTAATTTTCCCTTGGGGTTACGATTATTTAATGCATTGTGATTCCGAACCCTATCACATGTAGGCTCGTTTGAACCGGAATTTCGCGCCAAAGATAATGTTGTTCTCTAAATTATGATTGCTGTTTAACGACTAAAAACAGTTTCTGGATATGTGAGACACACTGGCACTTCTGTTATAAGTGTGATACTGTCTCACACTTGAGTTCGCAGAGTTCCAAGCGAAGACCGATCTTTTCAACTCTGTAGGTATCTTAATAAGAAAAAAAGACATAAATAAAGAAATCCTCGACGTAAATTTATGGACAGCCTTAGCGGCCAGGCGGCTAAACCACGGCCCGCTTCCTCCAGAGGGACTGAATCATTTGTAAGAATTGAAATGAGAAAGTACGAGACAAGCTGTCCCTCCTCCGGCCCTTCTCTCGTCCCCCCCCCCCCCTCGTTCCTCTCTCGGTCTTGCTTTTGTTTTCTTGCCTAACCTCAGTGCACACCCCGCCCCTGCCGTAACCTCCGAAGCTTCCGTCCGCCCCGACCCGCCCCGCCCCGCCCCATCCCGGCCAGCACGGCACGGCCCGCGCAGCCCGCTCGGATCTGGGCTCAGAGGCCTTTTATATGCTAAGCGCAGGGGAGGAGCAGGGAACAGGGCTCGAGCATTGAGCAGTGTGTTACTCCCTGACCCAGGGTCTACCCCTACCATCCAATTCACTTCCTCTCCTCCCCGCCCTATCCTACTGTCACTCTTTTCCCTCTCTCGGCTGGGCGTTCCTGCGCACGCGCTCAAAAGAAAATCTCATTGCCGCCATACAGCTGAGCCACCATGCACTCTAAACCGTACGAGATTGTAAGAAAGTAGTTTGTGCGGGGAGTCTCTCTGCAATCCGCGATACAAGTCAATATTTGTCAGTGTGTCGGCTGTTCGTCCTCCTTTCTGGTGCACCCTCCCCCCACCCCACGGCGCCCCCTCCCCCAGCCTCCCCTCTCGCACCCCTATTCTGTCTGGCATGCTCTGGACCCCTCAAGGACGTTTCCGAAAGCGTGCCGCGCCCAGCGGGACCGAGGAGCGCGAGAAGGATGGAGAGATAGAGAGACACAGAGAGAGAGAGAGAGAGAGAGAGAGAGAGAGAGAGAGAGAGAGAGAGAGAGAGAGAAACGTTTTCGGTCACGCTAGCCGCGGAGCAGACCGGAGCCCAGGCCCGGCGAGACGGAGCTGGGGGGGACCACTTCACTACTTGAATGCCAAAGAGGCGTCAGCCCCGCAGCGCCCCGCAGCGCCACCGGCGTCATGTTTAGATTGTTTTCATCCGATTGACGGACGACGGGTAGTTTCACAATTCCTGGTATCTGATTCACCCCGCCTCCGTCACTACAGGGGGCTATCAAGATACTGAGGAATAATTTCGCCCCTGTTCGCGAGCAATGGCAACAAACAATGTCCAACTACAAGCCGCCGGAAACAATAAGGAACGCCAAGCCGGTTCTAGGCAATGCTCACACAGTTTTCAATTCAACCAACTAAGCACAAAAATTCCATTCCGATTGCTTTTAAAAGCACATGCTATAGCAAGAAAAAATGTTACATCAAGTACACATCTGTTCAAATTAGTAATAGTTTTATTATTATTATTATTATTATTATTATTAATTATTATTATTATTATTATGTTTAGGATGGATGTACTAGAATGTGCATGTCTTCAAGGAATGCAAGGTTAGGTTAGGAAACCACAATTTCGAAAAGCGTGCCACACCCGCAGCTCTGCTACCTCTACCTCTAGTGCCCCAGAGGTATGCGCACACAACTTTGAGCAGATTTTTAAGGCCCCCTTTTTTTATTATAATAAGCAGCTCTCGCGCGGCACGAGGAAGAAGACGTAAAGAGAGATGTTAAGAAAAATTACGTGGAGTGAGAGAGAAAGAGAGGCAAGTGCCAACCACGGCAGAGACCTCAGCTCCAAGGAGGGCGAGGGAGGGCAGGAGGGAGGGAGAAAGAGAGAGAGAGAGAGAGAAAAAAAGAGAGAGACAGAGAGAGAGAGAGAGAGAGAGAGAGAGAGAGAGACGGAGAGAGAGAGAGAGACCGCGAGGAGGATGTGGCGGGACATGGCTAGACAGTCTGAGCGGGGCTGGGGAGGGGGGGGGGGAGAAGCTGCCTGAACAACGGGAGGGACAGGTAGTTACATTGTGGGGGAGAGAAAGGTCAACCCAAAGAGAAATTTTGGTGGAAGGAACGTGGATTCCACGTAGAACTGTCACGTGGATTCCACGTTGACAGACGACGTGATTTCCACGTTGAAATGACTCTTCGCTCCACGTCGAATTTTCGTCGATTTAACGTGATCACACCACGTACCACATCCTCTAAGAACAGTGTTATGATGTGATTATAAAACGTTTTCATTCTTCCCCTTTCCCCCGGGTGTCTTTTACTCAACAACACATTGCTTTTTTTTTTCTTTACCTTACCTGGACTTGAACCCGGGGGCTTCGGGTTGGAAGTCTTGTACTATATCCGTTAGCCTATGGCGCGGCTGATAAGGACGGAGCGTCAGCAACCGATCCCACTGTAAGGGTTACCTCACTCAGCTCCATGGCATGGTCTTACCGATTTGTGGGTTAAATACGACCAAATTCGATTTCCTTTTGTTTGCGCCTAATCGTAAATAATATTTTATTAGGACATGACAGTTTTCAGACGTCTACAAAAAAATAAAGATCTGACTGAATTCTGAACGTTCAACTATGAACTTCGTACAGTGGACTCCACGTGGATCCCACGTTATTTCCACCAAGTCTGAAACTTGAAAAAAATGCATAAATCGCCATTTCTCCAATGAATCAGGAACAGGAAAGTCGCTAGCACAGAAATCAAGGGGCGATCAGTCAGTAGTCGAAAAATGGTGGATCCGTCCACGGTGGAGTAAAACACGTTGATTCCACGTTATTTCAACGTATTCCCAATAACGTGATAACCAAAATCATAGAGCGTATTTCATCTCATGAATCATGGAAAAGTATGAAGGAAAGTTGACAGCACAGAAATTCCATTCTGAAATAGTAAAGTAGTGAAATATGGTGGACCAGTCCACGGTGGTAAAAATAACGTACATTCAACATTTTTTCAACGGGATGTTGCAAACTCAGCTTCCAAGCAGTTGTTTCACTAGTTATTATGTTCAGGCATGCTAGGTGCACCACAGTTTCTTGCAAACATAAAGTTATGATGATATTTTATAATCGGGACACCAGTTGAATTTTGGTGGATTCATCCACGTCCACGATAGATCCACGCATCCACGTGGAATCCACGTTGAATCCACGTCACGCTTCTCTTTGGGCAATGGACCGCTCCCAACATCTCGTCCTCCTGCTTCAAAACAATAGTCACAGCAAGAAAAGAATTGGGAGAGTGAGAGAGAATGAGAGAGAGGGGGGGATTCATCGAGGCAGAGAGAGAGAGAGAGAGAGAGAGAGAGAGAGAGAGAGAGAGAGAGAGAGAGAGAGAGAGAGAGAGCGCTCGTAATCTCTCCGACACGAAAAATGGCACGGTGGCACTCATTACAAGGCATCTTCGAAACGTCACGGGGCCTCCGCAACGGCGCTGGAACTGCTGCTGGACGCGTAAATTGAAATAAAGAAGGCGCGCAGTGCCTGACTGTGCCCCAGCAGCGTCGGCGCTGTGCTGCCTCATTTCCGGCCGGCCCAGCTCGGCCCGTACTAACTTTTGTCACATTGCTCCGCTTACGCTCGCTGTATTTTAATCCTTTTGACTCTTTAGCACTCTTGGGGTAAAGTTGAGTGCGTGGCGGGCACAGTCGAGGCGTGCGGATGAGAGAGGCGCGGGGGCAGCGGCGTGCCGTGGCGGGCGCAGCTGGCCTTACTTCACCCGGGATCATATTTCAGTTCAGCCACTGCGGAAGGGGATGTGGAGGTCCTTGGGAAGGATCTTGGCCAGGAAAGGACGCCGTGCGCGGCGGGCGGAATGTGCACAACAGGCGGACACTGGCGGGGAATGGGGCACACTGCGCCGAGCAGCCCGAAAAGGACTTCACACCTCGAAACACACAACTTTTTAGCTAACAAGAGTAATGATAATAATAATAATAATAATAATAATAATAATAATAAGAAGAAGAAGAAGAAGAAGAAGAAGACGAAGAAGAAGAAGAAGAAGACGAAGAAGAAGAAGAAGATAGATAGAAAGAGGGAGGAGAAATGATGGCGTGGGCCGCGTGAACGCGCTCGATGCGAAGCGGGTACAAATAAAGAACGGCGCGAGACGGGTGATCTACCTACACTCTACACTGCAGACCGAGGTGTGTACTTAGTACACACATATTTGTGAGTACTAGCAGGCACACACCTACAGGTGTGTACTATGACAAGTACACACCTATACGTGTGTGCTTGCAAGTACACACAAATACGTGTGTACTAAGTACACACTTCGGTTTGCAGTGCAAATGACCATTTTATGTGGACGTCTGTGTGCATGCCCATGCTGGAAACAATATAATGGTGCTGTCAGTCACAAAAAAGTAACAAGCCAGTTACATTTTGTAACTAATCGTAAACAATTTTTCTTTTTATCTTAGAAAAGCTCACAGAAGTCCAACAGTTACTATCAATAAAGTACAAGGTCGTTTAGAGTGCAGGCTCTACGCTCTACGCCTCCGGTAACATCTCTCTGCTCCTTTCTAACTTTTTGTCCCGCCTGTTGAAATACACCGCCACGCTTAATCGCGCTGACCAGGCTGCACATTGCTCATCGCCTGGATGAATACCCACACACAACACACTGGAAAAAAAAAGAGATGAGTATCGAACAGAAAAAGGATGGCGCAAACACTGTGAAATTTTCGAGGAAAGGTACGGACGGACTAGTACAGACTTCATCCTTTACTATTGTTTTGTCTGTCCTCGCAAGTAACTCGCGATTACTCCACAATACTCGCATGATAATCGCTAATACTCGCGAGTACTGGCCAATACTCGCGGATATTCGACAATACTCGCAAAATACTCAAGAAACTCTTCGTACCCCTCGGGGATAGGCCGCCCGCCTCACCGGCTCGCGAGGGCGTGTGCTAGAGTGTCGGGCGTCTGGAGTGCGGAGTTCACGCACGCCTCCCCTACGCAGCCCGCCGGAATTGAGAGTAGGCAAACGTATAATTGCCTTCACGAGTGTTTGCCCCCCCCCCACCGCCCCCACCACCACCCTCATCCAGAATATACGTCTCTCTCTCGTGCTTTATTGGTTCTTGTCATGTCAGGCCGACGCCAAACATGCCGAGCCTCGCCGACTGTCAGAGAGGGAGCAGGGAGAGAAAGAGAGGGAGGGAGAGCGAGAGAGCGTGAGCGTCGCAGCGCGTGAGTGTGGGACAGAGAGAGAGAGAGAGAGGGAGAGAGAGAGAGGTGAGGCATCTTCTTTCCTGTCGACGTGATTGGTTTCAGATCGGCTCGTCCTGTCGAATCGCTTCCCGTTCCTTCCGTTCTGGAGCCGCGCGGCGCGCCGACGGAAACAGTCGCAATCCCCGTCGTTTGCTGAATAATCACGTGCCGCAGCCGCCCAGCCCTCCCCTCGGGCTGGGCCGGCGGAGAGGCTGCACTCCACGCGGGAAAATGGGTGCAGAGAGACTAGAGTCGTACCCGACGAGTGCGCGCCATCGTCTTGAATGCTAAAATATTTTCTTCCCTGCTCATTATAAAAAAGCGAAAGTTGACGGCGAGCAGGGGTGGGCAAGGTACTCCATCTTCGGTACCTAGGTAAGGTAGCGGTAGTATCGGAAAACCAGTACCTAGGTACTTTCTAGGTACTATACTGAGCTCAGTACCTAGGTAAGGTATCGGTAGTCTAGTCCAGTACCTAGGTACTTTTAGGTACTTTTAGGTACTATTCATATTTAAGCTAGTATTTCGGTACGCTACAATTATTAAGTCTCGCTGCAATTTACAAAGACGGTATAAGGTGACTTCTATCTCGGTTATGAAAAGCAAATGAAAACATCACTTCCGGCAAGCGCACGTGCGGGGGCCGAGGGGTGCGGGGGCAGGAGTGCGGGGGCGCGTTGCTAGGACGGTCCGGCTCGGCCCGGCGGCAGGAATCTGCACTTTTCGCGCCACAGCACGCCATTTGCTGTATCGTGTCACGTGGCCTAGTCCTCCTTCCCCCGACCCCGATAATTTTTGACGTCCCTCTGCTCTCTTACGCTAGCGCGCGTAAACAAGTGCAGCAGCAATTCGTTACGCAGAGCCGGCGCGGTCTCCTCCCCCCTACCCCCGCTCCACCCGCACGAGCCCCGTTGCTCCCCCAGCAGCTGACGGGGACCATCTCCTGACTGACCTGTCCTTCGTTTATAATCGGCATGCTGGACTGCTAATGGAATGGAATGCGGCTGGCGAACGTCGCTTACCGACCAGCCCTTACGGACTCCCGGGAAGTGACCGCCGAGCCGTGGACCCGGGGCCAGGGAGACAGGCTCGGGCAGGCTCATAGACCAGATGTCTGTAAGGTCGTGGCCTGGCCACATGAAGGCGGAGGGGAAGGGACACTGGTAAAACTAAGGCGTAACTGTACGCTTGAAAAAGGCGTACAGTTACGCTTGAAGAGGTTACGCTTGAAATAAGGCGTAGGACAGAATTTCTCCCATACATTTAGATAGGGCAAATTAGAGCGGGTAGACCTATTACGCCCTTTCTAGCGCTTAATCACAGTACGCTTGAGATAGGGCGTAAGGTTACGCCTTAGTTTTACCAGTGGAGGGGGAGGGCGGGGGAGGCTGGAATGGGAAGGATCAAAACAAAACCACGCACTCAGCTGAGGTGCTCGCTCAGCTGTCTTGCACCGACGACGTCGGCCTTGTGGGAGGGGAGGAATGGAGGGAGGGAGGGGGTGAGGGGACTGTCTTCTACGGAAACGTTCTGCATCCTGCCTTGCCTCCCCGACTCGATTTTCTCCTCTTTCGAATAATTCTTGGTAATTTTTGGGGAGAAAAGTACCTTGAGCAGTACCTAAAAAAATCCGGTAACGGTACTCCGAAAAGTACCTAGGTATCGGTAAGGTAGAATTTTATCTCCAGTACCTAGGTAAGGTAAGGTACCGGAAAAAGTACCTAGGTACTACCTAGGTACTGTACTACCTAGGTACTGCCCACCCCTGACGGCGAGTCCCTCCAGTGGGGACTCTCCCTCATGTACCGGGCGTTACCTTGAATGCGCAACAGTGTTGCGGGATTGCATACTTACCAGCGCTTCAGGGGCCATGGCGCCTTACGGGCGAATGGGGTAGGCAAACCCGCAACACTGTTACGCATTCCAAGAAACACCCAGTAGACCTATAGCAAAACGAAATTCGGGACAAAATTGGTTTGGACAACCTTGAACCGTGGTTAAATTAAGAATATTCTAATTGCGGAGGCTAAAATTGTGGTCAACACAGCCCGTAAAATTGGTGTTACAACCTTGATTTTATGGTTGCTATGCTACAACCTAAAAATTTTCTGCGTGTAAAGGCGAAATGTTTTGAAACATTGTAGAATGGTCCGTTTGGCAATGCCGTGCTAAAAGCGAAGAACTGCCAGTCGAGCTCACACTGGTAAAACAAATGTGCAGCTTTGCACACTTAAAGTGTGCTTTTTACTACTTTGCACATTACATGGTGTCGAGTTTTATTAGATATTACAATAACGTCTAAACTTTAAACGTCTCGCAAGTGTCGAATGTTTGCACACTTGGACACATGCACCAGCTATTGGAAAGCCATAACAAATGTCGAGTAACTGCACACTAAATCGTGTGCAGTTTATTGAACGTTACGGAAGTATCGAAACATTGCACACCAAATGACGTTTACTTTAAACTCGGCACCTTGAAGTGTGCAATGTTTGCACACTTGGAACTAAACACCATCGATGTATTAAAACTAAACATTTGTTTTACCAGTGCAGGCACCAGGCGGACCACGGACCACTCCCGCGCCACCGTGGGTCCCGCAATACCGGTATATTGACAGAATATACCGTAAAAAATATATCAGAAGATTTACGAAATATTTTGAATATTAAGACTTACGAAAAATATTGTAAATTAACGACAAGTTAGTCTTGCTCCGTTATTGAATTTCAAGTCGATAGGTAGTGCTTGAAATTTTACGTGATTGATATAATTGTAATTTTACTACTACAACACTTTGTGGAAATTTTCCCGTAAACCGACGACTATTTTTAACAGTATAAGATATGCCACATATGCCGTGGCATCTCATAGCGACACCTTTTGCCATACCTCGTGAAATAGTGCAATACCACGCGATACCTTTGAACGCTCGAGTCACTGTACGTAATCCCAGTTTATATCACAGCACGCACTCCACCGTGTACACGAATAAGATACCGAGTATATGGGAACCCCCCCGCCCGAGCACCACCGACGTCGTGCAGCGCCAGACGTAGCCACGCCCCCGCCGCCCCGGAGCTAGCTTGTGAGTGTTGGCGCATTGTTTGCCCCCCCGGGGGGCCCCCCGCCCGCGTCGGGCCGCGCGGGGCCTAACTGTGCCCCCGGGGCTGGGCCGGCGGGCCGCTCGGCGGCGGCGCTCCCCCGCCCCGCCCCGCTCCGCCCCGCCCCGCCCCGCCCCGCCCCGCCCCGCCCCGCCCCGCCATGCCCCAGAGCCGTGGCAGCAGAGCAGCGTTTTCAGCGTCACTGGCAGCCGGGGCCGACTAGTCGATCGGATTCCGACCTCCAGTGATCCGGACGGCGGCAGTAATATCCCCTGCGGCCTGCGGTTGGCTCGCCAGAGCATATACACGCCGGCCGGCCGCGGCATGCTGCTACTGCTGTTGCTCTGTTCTCTTTCTCTCCCTCCCTCCTTCCTTCTCTCTTGCTTCCTTTCTCTCCCTCTCCCTCCCGTGCTGCAATGTGGTGAAGTGGCGTTGTGGTGGTTCGGGGTGGGGGCGGGGGCTCAGCCGGGCTCAGCTCAGCAAGCCCATGCAATGCACTCCAATGAGGCGCCTGCAAACCAGAGCGTAGGCAACACGCTGCGCGCGCATGTCTCGCGTTGCCTGCCTGCCAGGGGCGAACCCGATCCGCAGTCCGAAACGATGACGCAGCGGTGCACTCCTTTCGACACATCTGAGGGGTTGACCTTCCCTACCTTGAGAGGGTAATCCTGCGCGAAGTATGATTATGGCTTTTTCCAAGAGGTGCACCTCACTCACTCCTTAACTGGGTGTAGTACATTGATTGGATGGCTGTATTGCGATTGGAAGAAAAATTTAACCAAATTTTGAAGAGAGCAGTAAATTTTAGGCACCATTTCGATATTGCAATTTTCAGGTGCTTAAATTAGATTTTTGTCGAAAAATTATGAGACTGGAGAGTGATTGGAAAATTATTGCAACGCAGGATGTACTCTGACTGGAGGAGATAAGGTACCACTCGGCTTTTTCCCTCTCTGGGCACAAAAGGACATTATTACTAGTTGTGCCGCAGTCAAGGCAACCCCATCCGCCCGTCACCAC
>JAHWGI010000634.1:0-15442 GCA_029379305.1 Frankliniella fusca
GTTAGCGGCGCTAACGTGGTGTTTCGTTAGCGATAGCGTTAGCGCGCTAATTTTTCCGGCGGCTAGCGCGTTAGCGCCGCTAACGCTAAGTAAATTCGCAAAACATTTAACCAAACACACTTTTCTCTTGCGCTTTGACGCGATACACGCCAGAAATCGTCAGCGACAGCCCCCCCCCCCCCCCCCCCAGACACACACACACACACACACACACTTCTGCATTTCCCATCGAGTGCTTTTACTAAAAGATTTTTTTCAGTTGTTGGTTTGTCATTCTGTGAAATAAGAAATATTCTTGGCGATAGCACACTCGAGAAAGAATCCCTGCTTGCCATCAACACGCGCTTTTGGCAACAGTAGTGTTAGACTTCTTTAGTTTTATTCAATATTCACATAAATAATTCGTTATTTATTTTTCGTTAGTCTTTGATGTCTACTAGTCTGTGTAAATATATACATTTTCAATACCTAATGTTTTCAATGTAAAAATTTTCACCCTTTCCCTAAAAGCGTAAGGGAGTACAACGCATATGAGGTTTATAATTATAATATTATATATATATAAATCGTTAACGCTAACAAACCTACTTGCGTGGCTGAAGTGGACGACGTGTAGATCTCTACGAGCAAAAAGGACATGAAAAAGACCTCGCCTCTGAACCTCGGCACACATATACGTTATACGTCTCCACCTGCCTGAAGCAACTCCGACCGCCGACCGGAGCAGTCAGGTGACTGAAGAGAGCTGCTCACGAGGATGATGAGCTCAAGTTGCGTGTGTCTCCTGACCTCAGTTTCACACCATGCGAAGCTTTTTTGAAAGGTTCAACCGAATTATCTATAAAAACAGCCTCTTTCGGTCTGAACAAAAACTGAGATCGTGAATATTACGCAACTCGAGCTCAAACTCTCTATTTGGAACAGCCCACTGCTCACCTCACGCGCAGTTTTCAAATATTCCACAGGTACTTGGGGATCTCAGAGACTCCATGCCAAATACGCCCATGGCCGGGGACCTGTTGATTCAAGTCAATAAAAATTACAAGAGCATGGTAAGTCCCCAGAATTCTTTCCACATCGAAAGGCAGGGAGAGAACTCTTAAATTGTTGAGCACATAATAATTCAAAATTCAACAAAAATTCAAAAACATTCAAAAAATTTCAAAATAATAACGAAGTCAAAGTCGAAAGAATGGCAAACAAGTTTGCATTATCGTTACTTATAGACACATTCGTTGTCTTAGCCAATTAAACAAAACATAAACAGATTAAAATGAAACCGGAACGGGAAGCTCCAAAATTCGAGGGCTGGATGATTCTACGTGACAATGTAGGCAACCTTACAGCTGTCAACGTTTCAGTAACCGTGATATTTTAATTGTTTGTATGATAACGATAGATTGGCAAAAATGTAATGGTAATGGTGTTTGATGTCCAGTCCATCGAAGCCTATCGGCGCTAAGTTGCGCGATGCACGGACTATGATACAGGGGCAAGAGTATAAAGTTGACATGCTGTACCAAGAAAAGTCCAAATTTCCCGACGCCGTCACTGGGCAAATTGCTTTAATGACAATTGCTGTCTCTAAAGATTTAGAAACCTTTATTTTTTATGTGTACTTGTGGAAAGACTATGACGGTAAGGAGCCAGACTATATTAGTAAATTAAATTCTAATTTTAATGAAGGGAAAAACATTCGAGTTGTGTATTATGGTTCGATCGGGAACAACAACGTTACCAAGCTTTTGTTGGATGGCGAAGGTAAATGGTATATTTGTTGTATATTAACTTTAATATTGCATGATCTAATTTTATTATTTTTACTACAGTTGTCAATCAAACGACACTCGCAGGTATTTCTGCAATAGAAACAAACCGTGCTGCTTCTCCTGCGAATTGATTACATGACTTACTGAATGTGCACCTACTCAATGTACAACATTGTTGTTTTGCAATTAAGTAGAATGACTAAGGTGAAAAGGAATGATGAAAAGCTTTACAAGTATAATTATACTGGATTGTTCACTGGAGGGCAAATATATGGATGTTGCCTTCATTTTGTCTGAGGGAGCCCTCACATGACCCACTGTATGAGCAACGTGTATTTCAAATGCAGAATTCGCACCAGCTTGACTGACCTATACAACAATACAATAACAATATTGTTACTGACATTGACCTATCAAATTAAATGGTTGTAGACTGAACTATTGTTCTTTACTATTTTTATTAAATTGTGATTGTTATTGCTATGTTCATATATTTATCAATGTTACTTGATCTTTAATGTTAAGTTGTCCTAACTGTTAGTTAAAGATTGAATTTATGGTTAAAGTGTTTTGTGTTGTACAAGCCCCAATTACTTCCTTTAAGTTTGTCAAAATGGCAATTCATTCCATACACTTCTCTTTGTTAGGAATTAGTAGACATTCATATTGCATTTGATTTTAACCTCCTGCAGTTAGTTTTAACAAGCAGGCCCGCCCTTCCGCCAAACGTCGTTGCCAGCTCCGCTTTGCTACGCTGGCAACTCCGTTCGGCAGGGGGCGTGCCTGCTTGGCCTGCCGGCGGCGTTCGGTCGGGCCTTCGGCCCGACCCCTAAGTCACACAGAACGTCCTCTTAGCTTGTAAATGATCGGGCCTGCGGCCCGTAAAGGCTTTCTCTTCGGAAAGAGGCAGTTTGTAACGGTGAACCACCGAAACTACAGCCCTCCCTTCTGCTTTGAAAACGTGCCGATAGTGACTAAACGGTCAGTTATTCGGCAAAAAAGGGGAGTCAGAAATCTCGAAAAATGTCGAAATACGTGAGTTCGGCCTCAGATGGAACGGTCGAACTCGGACTTTATTTGGCAGCAGTTGGCAACACTGAATTACGCTCGTCGAAACGATTTCAACGATATATGCGTCGAGGGTGTCGAAAATTTCAAAAACTGTCGGAATATGTCGAAAATTTTCGAAATATGTAGAAATACGTCAAAAAAGTCGAAAAATCTCGAAATATCTTTAAAATGTTCAGATATATCGAAAAATATGGAAAATTACGAAAAACATCGAAAAATATCGAAAAATGAGGGATAATGTCGAAAAATGTCAAAGCATATAAAAATTGTCAAAAATGTTTACAAATATCAAAATATGTCGGAATATGTCAACAATGTCGAAAAATATCAAAAAACATCGACAATTATCAAAAATGTCAAAAATTATCGAAAATTATCGAAAATTATCGAAAATTATCGAAAAATATCGAAAAATATCGAAAATTATCGGAAATGTCGAAAAATATCGCAAATGTCGAACAATATCGAAAAACAACGAAAAATGTCGAAAATATCGAAAAACATCGGAAAATATCGAGAAATGTCGAAAATAATCGAAATGTTTGAGTTTTGACGATTGGCAACACTGAAAATTGAAAAACGGTTGGCACCACTGAATTGCGCTCGAAAAGACGGTTCTAGAGAGGTGCGGGTCGATGGGGTTCGTAAAAGTTGAAAAGTGGGTCAATTTTGGGTGCTTTTTACAGTGTAGTCGCGAGTTGGGTCCTTTTTATCGAAAAACGGTGGGCGCCATTGAATTGGACGCGAAAAGACGCTTCCGGGGAGGTACGGGTCGACGGGGTTGAGAAAAGTTGAAAACTGGACCAATTACGGGTGCTTTTTACAGTGTAGTCGCGAGCTGGGTCCATTTTTTTCGTAAAAGGGTGTGCACCATTGAACTAGACGCGAAAAGACGCTTCCGGACAGGTACGGGTCGACGGGGTTGGAAAAAGTTGAATTTTTTTTTTTTTTTGTTTATTCCGTGTAAACTTTAATATTTTTTTTCAGTGCCTTAATGAGGGTTGGCAGGATTTGCACCAGGCGTTTCGGTGTCCAGGAGTGACCCTTAAGATACCCTAAAAATTTCAACTCTCTAGCTCAACTCCTTCGAGTGGAACAGACAGACAGACAGACAGACAGACAGACAAACAGACAGACACCAGATCGATTGCATAAGCCCGCTCTGAAGCTTTTTCAAAGCAGAAGGGCGGGCTAAAAATGACAAGTAGAAAACAATTTGAGTGATGTGAGCATTGCGATGGATTGAATAAAGATATTTCTTTCTGAGTAATGTCGCGTTTTACTTGAGAGAGGTTTAAACCAGGTTAAAATTATTGACATCTCAATTCATTAGCTATAAATTGCCCTCCTATGATGTAACAGGTTAAAGTTATGTTTTTGGAGAGTTAGGCAGGCCCGAAAATTGTAGTTTTCTTGTTGTTCTTTTTTTCACGGTGACGCCCCTAGACTTCACAAGTCTTGCCTAGTAAATAGTTTATGCTAAAAATTCACACAGAGCATTGCAAACCAGGGGCGTGTGCAGAAACTTTTACTGGAGGGGGCTATTGCCTACCTTGCAGGGGCATGTATCTTCAGTTGCCTACCCACCAGGCGCTAAACGCAATTTGCCTATCTGAACAACGCCCCTGTTGCAAACCAACATTAAATTCTTTTTCTTCTTTTTTCGAATAGGTCCCTCTGATGTTGGGCGTATGGAGACTGCTCCCTCGTGCTCCCTCTCTATGAACCCCACCCCGCTCCACCCCGTGCGCTGAGGTTAAGAGCCTACTCCCACGGCTGGTTGTGGAGGCCACCTGCTGCCGCGTTACCGCCTCCGCGCCCCACCGCCCTGCTTGGGGCCAAAACTTCTCATCACTTTCATGCTCCCCACTTCCCCCAGCCCGCCCGCGCCTCTACCGCGCCAATCCTGACCAAAGTCGTCTGCCTGGCCCTGTTCCGCCCTGTTTCGCCGAAACTCGCAACGGGGTGCAATAAACTGCCATGCATGATGATTAGCGCCCCCTACTCCACCGCCTCGACCTCCCCCCGCGCCCTACCACGACTCTAGCTGCCGCTGCCGCCACACTGTTTCACGTCTACAAGATGCCACACACCCGTGGTCAGAGACTCTCATCAACACTGGTAAAACAAATGTAAAGTTCTAAACATCACCTGATGTTTAACTGCTAATGTATAATATTAAAACACTATATCATGCATAGTTCAAACTATACATCAGCAGATGTATATTTTCGAGACACTTTGCAAGTGTTCATTTGGCTATACACTTGGTGCAGCGTGGTTCTATGCATCACAAAATATTTAACCTCGAAACATTTACGAGGTGTATGGGTATGAAACATCTTATCATGTTTAGTTCCTGCTGTACATCATGTCATGTATAGAATTGCCAACTATACACCATGATGTATAGAAACTAAACATTTGTTTTACCAGTGAAGATGGCCCGAGTCATGCCACCCTTAAAACTTTCTCTTATATCCGGAAAGAGGATTCTTCGATTAGCGTTAGTTTTCTCGCAAGCAGGGCGTCGTAACGTAACGAAAATAGTTTTTCCCTTTTCGCACTTTTTCGTCAATATCTCATGAACGGCACGGGGTGTCTTCACAAGCGACGGCTCTTTAGAGAGATAAGATTCAACTTGAATTTCGTTACCTTATGACTCAAAGTGATCAGAATAGTCTTTGTGCCCCAAAGTTTCGTTTTTCTGGCACAGAAAATAACGTTATTTCCCGTCAGTGAGGTCAGTAATCAAGTTTACTAAGGTAATTCTCTGATGTTATAATGACAGCATCCTCACGGGAAAAAAAAAAGTTACCTGCCAGAGCTAACGTGGTTAGCCAAAACGGCGTCAGCTAATATTCTTATCAGATTCGGATAAATGGTATTAGCTGCAGTTGCTGGTTAGTTTAGTCCGCGGTTTAGTCTTTGTCACAGTTCAAGCCCATTAGCTCCCAGAGCTAACGCATTTACCTGTATCGGAAAAGTTACATTGGCTGCCACAGCTAACATAGAGTTATTTTTTTCCTAAACAGAAATTTTTTGGAAACTATTCATTGGTCGAGTTCTAGTTCTGAACAAATCTGAACTATACTATTATGATCTACGAGACCCCTTGTCAGGCGCAATCCCCCAAGAGCAACCATCCGGATTTCTTGGGCTGCCACTACAACAAGCTACAATATTTTTGCAGAGCTGGATTAGTTTAAAGTGAAACCAGCATGTAGTTATAAGTGTTTTTGGGTGTTATATTTTAAAATTAAGAAGAAATAAATGTTAAGTTTTGATTATAAATGCGTCAAAAGTGCAACGTAATGTGAGCAATAACCTTTTTTCGGCGTTTTGTTGGCAAACATTATTTATATTTCCATCAGTCAATTGTTGATGGCTGGTCGTAGTAGAAGACGTTGAAGAGTGACGCACACGTTTTAGCTTGGTTATTATGATTTGATGGAAATGTGAATTTAACAACATAATATAAAATGTCAAATTTAAATGATGTTTTAGTTTCGTCGAGTACTTTCAAAAAAGAAATTTGCTGTGGTGGTTCCGTGTGTGATATTGTAAGTATTGTAAGTCATGGTTTGTAAAAATACGCTGATGATTACGAATGTAATGTCACATTAAGTTTTTTAAGTTTTAATATGATTGATTTTAAGGTGGATTGTAATGCTGACAATGGGATCGATGGATATAAAGAAGTTGTCGTTCAGGAACCAAAACTTTTTACGGAGGAGAAGGGCGATGAAAATTCATCTATCTTGTTCACTGATACTTCAGATGATTTATATGACATGATTCTCTCTGCTGATAGTGGAGTTAAAGATTTTCAAGATCGTGTTATAGTTAATGTCAATAGTGAACAGTCAATGTGACAGTACTGGAAAACCTTGTAAGCATTTAAGTTTTATATGTTTCATTTATATTTCAGTGCTTTAATCGATTTGTAAATTGTTTCAGTGGATTGCGAGAATTGCAGGAATATGAATAACTTCAGCCCAATGAAGAGACAAAGATCTTCGTAGTTTTGTAAAGAGCTCTTGTTTTGTTTTTTGTTTTCTTTCTTTTGTTCTATTCTGAAGTAATATTTTGTTACACAATTGATCCAGATAGAACTATTTTTGTTATGACAGAATGTTGATTGCATTGTCAATGATACTTTGTGTTTCTGAATAAATTTATTCAAACATATTTGGTTTTGTTTTGAACTGAACTAACTGTTCTGCACTATTGTAAGTAACGTTTCAGTGTAACATTTAGATCAGGCTTTTCAAGCAATTAAGCAGCAAAGTACATTATCTTTATAGATTTTTTTAATTTTAAAAGAAGCACACTAAATTAAAATTGAAATTTGATGCCTATATATTAGTTTTCTTGCATTAGAGTCATACTAAGCAGGTCACGATGAGGCAAACTTATAGTTCAGCGAGATTGAGCTTCATTAATGAAATACCTAGTGAAAGTTCAAAATTCAATAAATTAAAAAGGGATGGGTTGTAATTTGTTTTTCAATATGATTTTTTCAAAACCAAACCATTTTATTAGCCCAATCTTGCTTAACTGTGAGCTGCTAACTACGAATTCAGTGTAACACTGAGTATTATTCAAGGAAAGCCATTTTCGAGGGGGGCGCGACTCGACCAAAGCGTGAACACAGATTGCACGATTGCGCTGGATTGCACAGCTTTATTTTCGAATTAATTAGTATTTAAGTATGTTTTTGAGCTATTTAGGCTAAGTGCGTCCAGAATATGTTCTACAATCAAGTAATTCTTTTAAACTACGCCGGTTTTTTTCTACTTTGATTGCAAAGATGGCACCGATTGTGAACACATGATTGTATGAGTCGCGGCCCCCTCGGCCATTTTGGTAGGCAGAAGAATAGGGTACTCCGCTAGAGCGCTCAGCGGAAGTGCGAAGAACAAAAACGGATACAGAGAGCCGTGGTGGGGGCGGGCGAGCGGAGGAGCGGCGGGTGGTGGGGGAGCCTCCCCGCCTCTCCACCGCTCCTCCGCTCGCCCGCCCCCACCACGGCTCTCTGTATCCGTTTTTGTTCTTCGCTCTTCCGCTGAGTGCTCTAGCGGAGTACCCTATTTAAAATTAGTTGAGAACGTTCATTGGCTGAGTGCAAACTAAAGTAAACCATACATACTATAGTGAGACCAGCCTAAGGTTCGTCTTTTCGCGACCGTTACATTAGTCCCCTCCCCTCCGGCAACGACCAGTCCTGTACCCCCTCCACGCTCTCCGCTGCCGCTGCGCATGCGCTGCGCTGCCCGAGCGTCCGGCGGCTTCGGGTGCCGAGGCGGGTTCGGGTCCCCGGCTCGGGCGGCTCGGAGGGGGAGGAGGACGAAGCGAACCAAAACAAACATCGTCTGCTAGCGGTGCCGCGCGCTTTTCCGAGAAGCGGTGACTGGTGTTTAATTTCTGCGAGAACTAGTGTGTGATTTCGTTTGCTGACATTTAAAAATATTAGAATACAACACGAGCTCGTGTTTTCGATAATCTTTTTCTTGAAATGTGATCGCTTTCAGTACCACAAACAGTGTTGAAGTTTGGGTGTTGGGTTGTTCTACTTCACAGTTGTGTTCTCTAACCTTACGTAGTTTCTCAACCCATTGAATTTTGTGAATTTCGATATTTAGATAGTACCGTTTGTAATTTCACGTATTATTTGTGTGTTGTCGTTGTCATGTCTTATATTACAAACTGGATGTTCTGAAACTTACTGCACTAATGATGTGTGGTTTTCGTTCGATAATCTTGTTGAATAATTTTTCTAGTTTGTGTTGAAAATGCTCCTGCAGAAGGTTTGATTTGTATGGCCGTACGTATCAGCAGCCAAAAGCATGACGGTCTACTTAAAAAAAAAAGAAGAGGACGCCTAAAAAAGGAAGAAGGTTGAAGAGCCTCCGAACTTGGTGTGAGCCAATAAATTCAAAGGCCTACTTCCCAACAGGCAGCTTCAGACTGTAATATTTAATGCCTGGAGGTACTTCAGAAGGGAGAGGCTGAATGGAGGGCCATTGCTGCCTGTCACCAAAGTAAGGTATGTTGGAAAAATCTGTAAGTACATCCTGCTGGAGATCTGTGCACCTCTGAATATATGACAATGATATTATTGTTCTTGTTTCAAATCCATTACTTCCAGGCGACGTGTTTCCGATTGCCTTGGCATGGGATTAGATAAGGTGACGAAATACACAAGGAAAGGCTATGAAGAAGTGACGCCTTTAACCCCTGGGAAAAATAGGGAAAGAGTAAGGCCCAAGAGGAATATTGATAGCTTTACGAGGGACGCTATGAGACACCTCATCTATCGACTTCATAAAAATGGTAACAATCTTTTATATCCTCATGGAATTGTTGGCATTTCATCCTTTCGACGCTCCCTACGTACAAGCGGCTATCTTTCTAAGCGCTGTAGACACTAAGCTATCTTCTCAGGGCTGGTAGACAGACGGCTATCTTCCCGAGCGCGGTAGACACTAGGCTATCTGCGGAAAGAACGGATTGTGAAGTGGGTGCCTGCAATTGAACCTATAGTAAGAAAGCGTCCAACAAAGCGACGCTCCCTACGAACAAGCGGCTATCTTTCTAAGCGCTGTAGACACTAAGCTATCTTCTCAGGGCTGGTAGACAGATGGCTATCTTCCCGAGCGCGGTAGACACTAGGCTATCTGTATAGCCGGCTATACAGATAGCCTAGTGTCTACCGCGCTCGGGAAGATAGCCATCTGTCTACCAGCCCTGAGAAGATAGCTTAGTGCCTACAGCGCTTAGAAAGATAGCCGCTTGTTCGTAGGGAGCGTCGCTTTGTTGGACGCTTTCTTACTATAGGTTCAATTGCAGGCACCCACTTCACAATCCGTTCTTTCCGCAGATAGCCTAGTGTCTACCGCGCTCGGGAAGATAGCCGTCTGTCTACCAGCCCTGAGAAGATAGCTTAGTGTCTACAGCGCTTAGAAAGATAGCCGCTTGTTCGTAGGGAGCGTCGTTGTGATTTACTGCTTCCTGATCTTCAGTATTTCCAACTTGTACATAGTAGTTGTTCAAATCATTACATGATAAATCACCCACATAACTAGCTTTACCTTGCTCTTTACCAAAACCCATTGAGCGAATTGTGGTCCATATTGACTTTGAGTCTGTATTACCTTGGAACAGGCTATGATAGTATTTGACTTTTGAATTCCTTATTAGCTGCTTTGTACTATTCCTTAGTAGTCTAAACTGTTCGTAGTCTTCTGCAAGTCCACTTTTACGGTGCTTTATCCTTGCCTTGTTCCTTCATTTAATGAGCTGTAGAATTTCCCCACACATCCAAGGTGCAACATTATGCCTAACCTTCACAATTTTCAGAGGTGCGAGCTTATCTATTATATGCATAATTCAACTATTAAAAATAAACAGCTTTTCATCAATGTCATTACATTTATACACATCACCCCAGTCAATATTACTAACATCAGTCTTTAAGTTGTTCGGGGACACACTCTTTATTTTTCTGAGAGACAGGAATTCAGGTGTTTTTCTGGGAGGAGTCAGGTCAAAGATGGAAAAGAGAAGGCCGTGCGAGGAAAAACCAGACGCAGGAGTTTGGCCATATTTGGTGATCAACCTATTGCAATTTGTTGCGATTATGTCTAGATAACTATGACAAGTAGTTTTATGAAAAGTAGCTTGGAACGGTACCGCTTCAAGATTACACATATGTAGGATATTTTCCAAGATTTTTGTCTCTGCTGCACCACTGCCAAAGCGGGCGTTTACATCTCCACAGACAATTGTATATTTGTAATTAGAGAGAGAGAGAGAGAGAGAGAGAGAGAGAGAGAGAGAGAGAGAGAGAGAGAGAGAGAGATGTGGTTGACGTCGGGAGCCGGCACAGGGGCGCCGGAAGTGGGGGTCAGGAGGTGCGCTGCGCACCCTAGGTGACTCACGTTTAAAGGAAATGCGACATCACATGCAAAGTAATGTGACAGTGAAAGTATAAAGTTCCTGAAAATTTCCCCTCCTCCCCCCCTATGTTAATACACATTTGTGCACCCCGAAGCTAAAAACACTTCCGGCGCCCCTGGGCAAGCAGGAGCATATTGGCGATTGGCAGGAGCGCGGGTGGAGGTAGGGGCGGGGTCGTCCTGGGGTGCGCATCGTGCGGGGCCAAACAATGGGGCATGCGGACAGAGACAGAGAACGGCTCATCGCGGTCATCCCCGCCCCGGCCCGCTCCGCCCCACTCCGCCACAGATACTAAGCGAAGCGTGGCCGTGCCGATAAACAAAGTGTCGGCAGGCGCAACGGTGCGCGGTGCCGGTGCGAGCCCCGGCTGGCCAGTCGCGTCAGTGCCCCCGCAGGCCCGCAGGGTTGGAGCGAAGCGGGAGGCATGGCAGGGCCGGGGGCGAGGCTTGGGGAGGGTAAGTGGGGCGGGGTTGTGATGCGATTAGTCGCAGGACCGGTCCTTATTGTCACGCTCCGCCCCGACCTAGCACTGCTCGGCCCGCTTGTGCTCGGCCCGCGACCGGATGAACCGCTCTGGCTGAGTGATCCGCAAACAGTCTCCTCACCCGGCCGGCAGTCCAGTGTCCCTAGACCCCCTACCCCTCTACCCCAACCGGCCTCACCCAACCCCGCCTGGCTCTGCCCTGCAGACAGGCAGTTTATTATCTGAGGAAAAATGACGGGGTTTGCAGTACGCGTTTAGTCGCCCTGCGATGACGACATCGGTTTTATGTTTGAGCCCCTGTGATGCGCAGAGTAGTCCGCCCGCTCCACAGTGCTGTCGGCGCGGAGCGCACCCAGCAGGCGTCCGGGCGCTTGCCACCCATCGCGGCGGGCAAGATGTCGCTCGTCCTCGTTGTCAGAAACCGCTTATCCTCATGCTAAGTACTTCCTAAAATCACATTTCTTTGGAATTGTAAATTTGTTCCGCATCTTTTGCTTATATGGTGATTGCTTGCGGCAGCGTTTTTGATAGCTGGCCTGGCCCGCCGCACCGGGCGACATTTTGTGTGGCAAAAGTGAAGCGAGCTAAATTCAAGATTTGGTTTTCAAAGAGCGTTGTGACTGGGTAGTATTTCAGTCTTTCTAATTCCCAAGTAAGTGTAAAATCCTACACTCTAAATAAAAAAGGACAATTTTGTCCCAGAAAATGTTACGTTTTTGTACACATCATTTTCTTGGGACAAATTGTCCCACTAAATTGGGACAATTTTCATCCAAAATATTACAAATCGTCCCAAATAATTACACAAATTTGTCAAAAGGGATTGGTGTGCACAAAAACGCAACATTTCTTAGGACAAAATTGTACCTTTCCATTTAGTGTGTAGGGGGCCGTTTACCACGTTCGCGAAATTTTCATTGTAATTTGGTGTGCACTCTAAATGCGAAGGGACATTTTATTGTCCCTTTAACTAGCAACAATGTGTTTGTCCATAGCGCTAGACAACAGGTTTCATGGGCAAAAATGTGGCTTTTCATACACAAGTTGTGTAATTAGAAAGAACAAAATGTCCCTCTAAAATATTGTGCCCCTGTTTGCAACAAATTTGTTGCAGAACTGTCAACGTATTTCAACGTCCATTCGCGTGGACAAATGCTTTGTCCATAAAAAATGAAACAAATTTGTCGCGTCGGTGCACAAAATTGTGCAAAGCTGTACACAATTTGTCTGGTTTTGAAACAAATTTGCATCCTTTCTGGATGTGCACAGAAACGTTTCTACATTAGGAACAAAATTGTTCTTTCGCATTTAGAGTGTGCATTGGCGCGACAGGATCGGCTGCGGCCATACGGGCCATCGTTAATAAAAAAAATTAAAAAAGCTATAATGCTTGCGCGTTAAACGGACCCCTTGGTTTGAACACTTACCTCCAATTTCAAAAGAAATTAAAAATACACATTTATTCAAAACCTTTTGTGAGAGCCTGAAACTTAAATTTCATCCGCCTCTCAGTACCAACACACGACCAGCGGGCCAGCTAAACAACACCGCCCTGGTGTCCACTCAAACCAGCCTAGAAAAAATTTGGCAAGTTTAAAATTTAGGAACGACTTAAAATGATGTAACAGGCCTTTAGCAAAAAAGAATATATGGGAGCCTCTACCAAGGAGGGCCCAACTCGATAAAATTGTGTACACCGGATTACCAAAGATTACCAAAAGATTACCGGGGATTACCAAGGATTACGAGGGATTACCACTATTAACACTATTACCCCTTCCGTGTAGGCCACCCCTCCCCTGTCGAGGTGGCCGCCAGCCACCGCTGCGCTACTCCCCGCCGCAGCTCACTCTAGCACCGGCGCGGCGTGGTGGTGGGGAGGCCTGCCTCCCGCCGCTGCTACCCGCTCCCCTCGCCCGGCAGCGCCTGCGGCCAGCGCGTAGGCCACTCACAGTGTTGCCAGAAAAGTAGGCAAAAAGTAGCCCAAACACGGCGGAGTAAAGCGGGCTGCATCCGCGCCTGCCTACTAGGCAACATGCGCGCTCTTGTGATAAGGTGTTGCCTAGTAGGCAGGTGCAGATGCAGCCCGCTTTACTCCGCTGTGTTTGGGCTACTTTTTGCCTACTTTTCTGGCAACACTGGCCACTCATTCCACTGTCCGGCCTGAGCCTGGACACCCAGTACATAGTAGATTTAGATGGAGAAGCTACTCTGTGCCACATAAATCAATTGGCGACCACACTGGAAAAACAAAGGTGCTATCTAATGCCTTTTAAAGGCGTTAGTGAAATAGTGCCTTTAGAAAGGCGCTATCGCCTCCCAAAGGTGCTATTTTTGGCCCTAATCGTGCCTTTACAAAGGCATTAGTGTAGTAACACCCCAAAAAATGCAATAGCACCCCAAAAAGGGTGCTATATAGCACCTTTGTTTTTCCAGTGCAGTGTCCCAGATGAAAAGACTGAAGACAAGTAGATTTAGATGGAGAAGCTTCTCTGTGCCACATAAATCAATTGGCGACCAGTGTCCCAGATGAAAAGACTGAAGACAAGACTGAAAAAAATCCTGAAGAGAAGAAGACTGAAGAACGTCCAGTGAAGTCGAGGGAACTAGAGAAGAAAACCTCTGAAGATCCAAAACCTGAAGAACCAAGACGTTCCAAGAGAGAATCCAAAGGACTACCTAAACCAAGGTTAAATCTTAAAATTCGAGAAGAGTCATCCTAAAGTAGAATGTCAAATTCAAGTCATTATGTGTGATGTAGTGTTTAATGTTGCATTCTAGTTGTGTGATTTATTATTTAATGTCAATTTCCAGTCATTATGTGCGATTTAATGTTGAAATATTTTTCAAAGAAATGTTAACAAAATACGATTATTTTCTTAGTTAATTACCTACTACTGTTTGTAAAATAGCAAAATTTATACCAAAAAACATGATTAGAAATGTTAATTGAAATGTTGTGCCCCCCGAGGGTATTGTGTATTTGCACCCCTGATTTGTTCTTGTTTCTGGTTTTCTGCCAATAAAACTGTAGTATGGTTCCAGGAGTGGAAGTGAATAGTCGTGATTTCTCCGCTCCCGAAAGTCCCTATATTGAGAGTATTATTTGGAAGTTGTCCGATCAAAGAAGTCCAGGATTTATAAAGGAGTGTTTAGTCTGGGAATAGAATATTTACATTTTATTCAAGTTTTCACGAACGTTTGGGCTATGAAAAGCAACTGTTTCCGGTCTTCTGCTCTTCGCCTTTTTCTTCACTTCGCTAATGCTGAAAGAGTCTATTCAAAATGATGTTTTATTAACTTCGTTTGAACAGTTTGAGAATCATGTGTGACTGATATGTTCACTTCTTTGGTATTTATAAGTTAGCAATTTTGTATTTTAGCCTTTTGTGGACTGATCAGGTTTTAAAACGTTTAATTATGCATTGTTGTACTTCCGTTTACGCTGTGAAAATAGAAAGGTGTTCCTCTTTATCATCATAAATGATACTTTTAACTTAATCTGAATAGTCTGAGAATTCTGATTGACTGATATATTAACCTTGTTAGTGCTTTATTAAGGTAATTGATATTATCTTGTAGGTCTTGTATGGACCAAGGTATATTTCTGAACATTTATATTATGTATTGTAGTTAGACTTGATGCAAACAAAAATTCGTTTCTTAGAATTATGGCATTTGTTGGAATAGGTACAAAGATTAGGATACTTATGACAAACCTGTTAAAAGAGGGAATGTCGGTTATAATTCTGCAAAGTTTTGTTCCCTTCCGACAACATTTTTGCGTCAACTTATATGTGCTTATCAAACGATCAAAAAAAAAAAATGTGTTTGATAAGCACAGATGTGTTGACGCAAAAATGTTGTCGGAAGGGAACGAAACTTTGCAAACCGACATTCCCTCTGCAAAAGCCAAATCTAGCGGGGCGGGGAGAGTCGATTGTACATCGATTATAGGGTGGACGACGACGCACCTTTTCCCGGATACTCCGAAGTTCAGTGTGAATAATCTGTAGGTGATCAATTCACACCAATGGCACCAACATTGGTAATTAGTTAGGCCATATGCAACAAAAAGGGATTACTGCTTTGTATTTGGCACGCCCGGTTGTATAGGCTATGCCTAGTGCTCTTTCGACGCATATTGGGGGGGGGG